>DWAN01000801.1:0-20772 GCA_018230445.1 Heliconius hewitsoni
CATGCTTTATCGGCTCGTCTACTGTCATCAATCTCTTCAAACATGCCGTCCAAGGGGTCCTTATGCTTTTTACGTGACCTTCCTGCAGTATCGACACTGTTCTCGAAAGTCTACCGAGGCCTCCGTTTCTCTTACCACTCACTCTTTATTTTTTTCAAATTATAGAAAAAATAATAAGTTTAACTTACAATGGCTTATACAAGAACATTTCGATGATGAGGTCGCGTCCTTTCACGTGGTTAAAGAACACGAACAATGACCAGTGGACCAGCCACGTGCGTTGCTGCAGTGCCTGCATGTTGTTGGCGGTGGCGCCCGCACCGCCATTATCGATAAATTCACGCAGTTTAGTTAAATCGTCAAGTGCAGCATCCCAGTTTTGCACCAAAATTTCACTCGCGAATTTACCCCAGAGGACGGAAAGATAACTCTAAAAATAAAAAAATCTTAACAACAAACGTTCACAAATTTACAGTACTTAAAGTAAGTCAAAAGTTATAATATATTAAAACTCATTTAAATTGTCTTATTGTCATTTAACATTGTCGTGTCTTTTGTTAAAAATATACGTGACTATCATTTATTAAGATGTCAGCGAAATTAATAGTTCACAAGTTTGAAAACGAATGTGATTATAAATCATTAAGTATAGTTATTGAAAATAATGGTGCAATAAGCAAAATTACCGAATGGCAAGAGGGTGTAATGAGACGTAAAAAGACAGAAAAGGATAAATCGCGCTTAGTTGTGAAAATAATCACTGATGAAAAATTAAATTTCTTAGATTTAGATGTCTGCGCTCAAAAGATTGAGGGATCGGAAAACTTTAACAATAACATATTTTTATCTGATTGTCCTCTAGATTTGAAACTGCAACATATTTCTGACGTTAAACAAAATATAACAAATTGTGAAGGGCGCGTGCACTATAACGAAAATCCAATTTCCGATATTGACAAAAGTAGTGATTTATTTAAAAAATATTTTAGATCGTCATTACCATCTAACTGTTCAGATTCAATGGATCCTTTAGAATACAGTTTGGAAAGAGTAAAGGAGAATAACGCAAATATTATGGAAAATATTCTTATTCTAAATCGGACGTTAAATTACACTAAAAACAGAGACATGCCCAATCCAAAAATATTGCGGTCGTATCCTTGTGAGGAGTGCGGCAAGTGTTTTGTTTATGAGACTGGTCTCCGACGGCATTATGCTGTGAGACATGCATACTTTGATTCGCAGCCAAGATGGCAGCTTGTATGGACATGCACTGAATGCTTTCAGGTTTGGCCTCAACAAAATTTAGCGCTAGACCACGCAAAGCAATGTTGCAAGGGCGACAGTATAAATTGTGTCCGTGAAATTAAAACTTCTTCACTTTTACAGTGTGAATTCTGTGAAAAAGTATTTACAAGTATACCTAGACTACTGGCGCATTTGAAATTGCATAACGTTACAAATAATTATGAATGTAACGCATGTGATGTTGCCTTTTTATGCTATAAAATTGCAGAACAGCACTGGACGACGTGCATGTGGCTAAAGTTGTGTTATCAGTTTACGTTGCCCAAGATGCTACTATGTAACGCCTGTGATAGAAAGTTTAGGAGTTACGACTTGTTGTATAACCATAGGTTTGTATCTGCTCAGTAATTTAATATTATATTTGATCTTTAAAATAATATATGCTTAATATTTAAAGGTACAAGATGGCGCATTTTATACCTAAGACAAATGATGGTAACTTTGCATTAACATCCATGCTGGTCTACCAATGTGAAATTTGTGGCCAGTGGTTTAACGAGGTACCACAACTTCTGGAGCACAAGCATCAATTTCATCCTCATTGTGAAAATGGGACACTCTTTAATATTGTAAGATAAATTACAGCATAAATTACTTTTTTAGGGTTCCGTACCTTTTAAGGAAAAAAGGAACCCTTATAAGACCACTTTGTTGTCTGTCTGTCAAGTCTTCGTGTCAGGAATACTTAGAAATATGGAATTTTGAAGTTCAAACCATATACTCAGATCTATGGACCCATGATTTCGTAAAAAAAAAACAATTAATTCAAAATAAGATACGGCCGCATATACTGCAAAAAATGCATATTTCAATACTATAAAGCGATAAATTCATGGAGTAGTTTGACCGGTTGACCTAGTATTACAAATTTGGCATCTAGCATCTACAGGTAGTAGTAGTTCAGGAAAAAATCTGAAAATTCGTAGTTACATCTTATTTTTAAATAATAGCCTTGAAAAGGGGGAAAGAATTTGGTATTAAAGCCGCTAGTTCAAGTGAGCTATTAGATGAAAGGGCTAAGCTAAGCTTGAATTTCTGTAAAAGCTTGAACCTCCAATTTCTGTACGGAACCCTCGATTTAGAGCCCGACTTGTGCATGTCCGATTTTTTTATGTATTCGTCTTAACTTAAGACACATTAATGTAAAAATTTTTGTCACAGGATATGCCATTAGAAGCTGAAGATTAACTGAAGATAAGATAATATCTAAATATAGCATAGACTGAAAGTGATGTAACTCAAATTTCTTATATTTTTAGATTTAAAAAAAAAATCTTATATTTTTAGATGACCATAAGTCTATTCTAATGTATATCTACAAATTCTTAATTTAGAAGATCACTTTAATTTTTAGTGTACAATATGTGAGCGAATTAATCTTCATGTTATCTGGTTTCAAAATAAATTGACTTTTTAAGCTCAAGCTATGATGATGATATGATTTGTTTATTTATAATGTAATTAATGATAGTTATGGAAAATGAAATAAATATTTCATTTCCTTGAATGGGGGTTGAACCCACTATCAGTCAATTTTACAGTCACACTTTGTGCCCCTGCGCCACGACTGGCCTCGTTTAATAAAATAGTAAAAATACTTTATTGCTTATAACACAATGTAAGATTTACTTAAAAAAAAAAAGAAGAATATATGTTGCGCTAAATCTTATAGGATAAATGTTACTCATGTCATATCAGATTTTATTTAAGCTTTTTCCCATATAAGTAGAGTAGACAGAGAAAATCCATTATAAAGACACCCCATCCTTTGCTTGTTTGCCAAATTTTAGACGCTGTATGTTAAGTAGCAAAAGTCATTGCCGTATCTAGTCTTGCCAAAGCTGGGAAATGTAAACAGTCCATTCTCCTCTAGTTGGGTATACTCATAATCATATTTACAATCAGACACTGCCCCACGGCACATGGCTATTATTATAGAAAATTCTATTTTAAACAAAGTACAAAGATCAAAGTTTTATTATCACATCTATAATTAAGAAAATAATATGATTACATACCTTATCAGTAGGGGACATCACTAGTTGACAGAAATACAGATATGATGCTGATTCCACATAATTACCACACTCATAGCGGTACTTTGCTAATTGATACATACTATCAATCATCTCTATTTTGAACTGTAAAAAAATATTGCTTAATTACTTTTGTATTTGCTTTGAAATTTTGTGACTTACATCATATAATTTATTTTAGCTTCATACTTTATCATACTATACTTTCTACCCAAAGGCACATTTTTTTTTTCATTTGTTTTACATGATAGCCAAAAGAAACAGTGTTTTGGACACTCTGTTCCCCATTAAATTAAATTAATTTTCAAGGCATTGCCACATTGGCATGGAAAGCCTACTCCTTTTCTCTTCTTATCAGAGTGGAGAAATGACAATATTTCATACCTCCACATGGGAACCACTGGAAATACTTTTTGAAAACATAAAAAAAGGATTCAGCAGGATCTTGAAAACTATTCAAGAGCCCTAATGATATTCATATTAAGCTACAATGAAATATGCTTGTTACAGCTAATTAATATTGTTACCTCAAATTCTTTGTTGGTTGTTAGATAATTTATTAGAGTCTTTGGATCCCTCATAGTTTCAACTGTTTTCATGACATCATCCCGTTGCATTAGTTTCAAGACTGGTTCAACAGCATCTTGAAGTTCTTGAAGTTGGGATAGTACAAATCCTCTTCTTGATTTAATTTCCTGAAACAGTTTTTCTTGTATAATGCATAAAGTAGGTTAGACACAGGGAACACAGATGACACTCCATAAACCCACTTTCCACCCAATTGCTTAGATATTGTGTGTTGAATTGAGATGTGTGTTACAAGAGAATAAAAATTTAAGTAATTCATTCCCTCAAGTGGGAATCAAACATACAATTGTGTTTACAGTCAGACACTGTGTCACGGCACCACAATGGTTGTGCATTCTCTTATCAAATAAATAATGGTATAATCATACGATTAATACCATTAAGATATTATCATATTAAACATTATAATAACTGGATTTTGTATGTCAATTCTTTCAAAAAAAATTATGAATATAGAATATATATTTAAAATTTTCTACAATTTTTAACTGAGATATAATACTAATATTTTAATTATACAGGTTTTACTTACTTCTGGTGTATCTTCATCGGGATAAAGCATCCGTCTAATGTCAATCACATAATCAATCATATTAGTTTTACTTAATATTTCTAATTTAGCTTGTAAAAGCTCTGATTGATCATAGGTCTGGAATAAAAGCATCAGTGGTTATATTTACCGTCAGTAAAAAAAGGTAAGGTTCTTAGAAAATGATGCATAATACTAAATAGCTATTTAATTATGAATATGTAATAACTTTTAGTTTATCTTAAAATGTGTAAAAACATGTAATATCAGATAATCAAGCTTACCTCTTTAGCTGCTAGAAATTCTAACAGCGGAAACACTAGATGTCGATCTAGATATTGACCAATTTTAAAAGTAAGATCGAACTTTGAGTAGCTCATGGTTATTTTGAAGTACAAGGTAAATACAAGTTGAATATAATAACCATTAAACGATATACTCGTGGTCAAATTGTTGACAGTCCACAAGTCAAAAGGACAGGGACAAGCCTAGCTTGACAACTCAGAACTTTCAATTTCAATTTACATTTTAGTGTCGCCACTCACTAACCGCAAATCTTTGCAGTTTTTCCTAAAAAAAAGCAGTAAAGCAACGTCATAGTATAAGCTTAATATAAAATTAACGAATAGACTATTATAAAATAAATGTTTAAATGCTAGTAAAGTACTTTATGTCATAATGTCCAACCTTTAACATTATTGAAAAATGTTAGCATTCTCTGTTTCTCCTATATATAAACTATAAGGTACTCGTATATATAACTATACCAAAATTTTCGTAAAAAGTAATCTAAAGTTTTTGCTTTTCATATTAATAAATATTATAAGAAAACATAGATATTATAAGTATATATAATATTTTTGACCACAACGTAAATGTAAAACCAGTATTAACTTATACTTCAATATAGATTGATTTTAAAATTAAATACGTTACTATCGTAAAAATATAATTTAGATTCTAAAAATGTTGTTATGAACCCCATTTTATTATATGGTATACTCAGTGGCATAGGTAGCCTGTTTAGCCTATACGATTATTTTGTATCTGTTCGACAGAATTAGTATTTTATTATCTGTAAAATTTGCTCGGTTTCGGTGTGCGTATTATTGTGCGTTTAGATATATTTATTTATTTATGATCAGTTTGGACCCTAATTTGATCATATTTATGAATATTATTACTGCAATATAAAGTGTAGTTGTGTGACCTCAATATGTATCCGTAAATCTTTTCATATTTATTATTATGCGCGCTGTTTCTTGTTAGATTGATTCCAAAATGGCGTCACTACAGGAGTGTGTTTATAGATAGACGCGATAGCATATGTGTTCAAAAAAAATCTAAAAATAGAGAGCTTGCATAAAGCTAGTTGCATAAATCTTAAAGAAAATGTCTAATACAGTAATAACAAACTATACGGACCTGAATGGACCATCAACAAAAACTGATAGTTCTGTCGTTGTTATTGTAAACAAGGATGGGTCCTTGTCAGTAGACCAAAAGTTACTTGGTACACTAATGGGTAAGCTATTATTTATATTTACATAAATATTCAGGAATTAACCTCATTACTTCATATTTACTATTATACCACATTTTTACACAAATGAAAATTATATATTTATTGACATAAAAATATTGCTTTTAATGAATATATTGTGGCTTAAAAATCCATAACAAACGAAAAATTTAGTTATATATTGCTTAATAATGAAAATTTTTGTATTATAGTGTAACTTATATAAATTTTACTAATTACTAACTAATTAGTAAAATTTCCCGCCAAAATCGCAACATTTGCTTATCATAGAAACAATACAAACTCTGTAAAAATGTAATTGATCTATATATTTTACTTAGGAAGCGATGGATCTCAAGCCGCAGGAATAAGTGTAGTTCGAGTTGGGCATGAAGGACGCCCTGATGATGCCACTGATTCAGAGAATGAAGATGAAAAAGTCCCACATGTTACTCTGTCGGTTGATAGTTATTATAATGAGCCGGATAGCATTATAAAATATGGTAAACATGTTTTTGGCTATCTATTACTAATTATATACTATAGCCTTATCTTGTTCATTGTCAACTTTAGTGAAATGGATATAAAAATAGCAATTTTTTCTGTTGCAGATAGTGGTGCAGAAATGTTACAATCACTAAGAATAGAAACAAGGGAAAATAGTTTGGTTGGTTTCCAAAATGATCATTGTTATACACCTCTTACATCACCAAGTCAAGTATTACCACAAAAAAATGATACATATGCAGCTTATGATGATCCAGTGATTGAAATTACACATACTCCACCACCAAAACCAATTGCAACTCCTAAAAAAATAACTATTCTGGAACAACAAATTATACCCAAAGGGAAGAAAATTTTAATTAATTCAACAGAACCTGCTATTATTTTAAAAGGAAATGATGTTCTTACGAAACCTTTGCCAGTTTTATCAAAATCAAAACTAATACATGGAACAGATAAAGTAGAAAGAGCTAAATCTGTGGATAACACAGAATCTTCATCTGCAAGCTCTTCTGGTGATAGTATACCTGATAGAGATTCAGATTCAGACTACAAAGATACAAAAGAAAAATCAGCCCCACAAAAATTAAGACGGCTCAAATCCAAGCCAAGAATATTGAAAAACCAGAACACTTCGAAAATAACTAAGGTAGATCCTAAATTAGCATCTAAACTAAAGATCAATAAGAATCTTATTAAAAAAGATATAAAAGAGAAGTTGTTAAATAAAAATCCAATGCTTGATAAGAAACAAATGGATTTAGATAGCATGATTCCTGCTACAAAGCTACAAGTGGTTACTACAGTTGTTGATCAATCTAAATCCACAACAAAGCCTGTTGCAAAAGTGATTAAAAAAGAAAAAAAAACACCTGCACATGTGACCGCCCTTATATCAGACATGACATCACTTTTTTCAACACCAGATGTAATAAGGAGAGTTTCCACTGAGAACAAAGTGACAACAAAGTCTGATAAAGAACCCATAATTCCTAACAAAAAACAGAATGAAACTGTTAAGTCCCTTGAACCAAGTGATATTAAATCTGTTGTCAGTCAACCTGTTGTTACTCCTAAATCAGATAATTTAATTGAATTGAAGCCTATGATTTCTCAAAAAACTTACAGTAAACAAACAAAGCTTTCAAATGTTACTGATAAAAATATTAAAAACTATGACCCTATGCCACAGTTAGATGATGCTAGCTTAGCCCAGATTCTCCAAGACACTACTCCACAGACTATGAAGGTTCAACCAAGTATATCTTCAGCTAATGTTATAAATAGTCCAGGTCTACCTGGTCCACTTTCACCAACTTTAGACCTACTTGGTGGCTTACAACCAGAGGAAGACGGGCTAACAGAAGATTTACTTTTACATGTTGCAAGATTAGTGGAAAGTTCAGAGAATCTACAGGAAGTTATTGATAAGCAAGTTTTAGGTAAAGTGGATACTGTTAGTGCTGCTAAGATTCCTCCATTAGTTTATCAAGCTCAACCTCCCAATTTATACACTCCACCACAGCAGAAAGCAGCGGTTAAAACGGTTCGTAAAGATCCAATAGAAATAGTACGGCGCGATGGCCGCGTCATTACGTTGCCGCCTATCGAAGCACCGGCTACTAGATCATCAAAGAGGAAAACTCAAGTAGATTCTGTAAATGCAGTTGAAAGTATCCCAGTCCCACCGCTTGTACCAATACAACCCAATGTATCAATTCCTGAACCAAATGTACAGCAAGTGTCTAAACAATATACAAATAAAAAATTAGCAAGGAAACAGGAACATGTACAAGCTTCAGCTATAGAAAAAATGTCTGTTGAATCTCAGGAAAGCTGGAACTCTGAGGACGACCCTAACAGGTAAAAGAAATATTTATACTTGACTTAAATTTTGTGTTTTAATTTAAAATAATTAAATCAGCTTCATGCTGTATCCCGCACACAGTATGGTAAGCACAGGGTTGTCTTTTAATCATATTACCAAATGAGCTTGACACTATAGAATGTGTATTGGAGATCATTTTGCACAGTAAATTAATCTGACTGTCTAATGCAATGTGGGTTCAATTAAATTTTCCTTGCTCTATTATAACAAAGGGCACTGTGAGGTAAAGCAGCAACAATGTGATACGTTTTTACCAAAAACGATGTGATAAATATATTGGACTTATTTTTTGCAGGTTATGGTGTATATGTAAGCAACCACATAACAATAGATTTATGATATGCTGTGATAGTTGCGAGGATTGGTTCCATGGGAAATGTGTTAATATCACCAAAGCTATGGGCCAGCAAATGGAAGAGCAGGGAATTGAATGGAGGTGCCCTAATTGTGTGAAAAATACAAAAACTGGCACAGCCCCTAAAGGCACGGCAAAGGTAGGCCATTGCTTTATAGAAATAGAAGCTTGCACATAATTAACATTTTGTAATTGATCTCAATTGTAGATTTTTTTTTATTTTTTTCATATAAAGTAAAATACCTAAGTTGTAATATTTATAGTAGTTAAAGAGAATCCAATAATGAAAGTGTTTTGGCTTTATGATCTATATCAGAACATTTAATAGATTTTAATTAAATCTGTTTTGCAAATCATGTAGCATGTGTTATAATTATGAGAATCTGTAATACTATTTTTTATAATTTCATTGAAATTGATGTCCATTATTTATCATACTGTGTATTACTCATAATGTTTATGTGTATATGTTCTTATTTTTATGTATTTTTGTTGTAAAAAATATAATCTTTAAAAAATTTAAAAAAAAAATAGATGAGATATTCTCATAGGCTAGATATTTTCAAACTCTGTTTATTAATTTAAATATATAAGGCCATCGCGTCGCATTAGTATAGCATCTGCTAGTAGAGAATGGAGTGTCTTCACACTATGTTCCCTCTGCCTACCCTGCTGTGTGCGAGATACAGCTTGACTATAAATTGAAATGCATTAAAGTCATTTCCCATCTCTTTGACAAGATAAAACGCGACTTTTGCCCCTCAACAAACAACGTTTTAAAATATCTTTAAACTATGTTTTGTCTACCTGACTCTGTTATATAAAGCTTAAAGGAGTCATAAGTTACGTCACGAATTTGTTTATTTGATCCCATCTCCCATGTCCTTGTCTCACTCAAAAGTGGGGAACAGAGTGTTTAAGACTAAGTTCCCTCTGCCTACCCTGCTGTGTGCAGGGTAGGCAGGGATAGGTAGGTAGGGATACAGCGTGAAACTTTTATTATAAAATATGATATAACTAAATTTAGGATACTTGTCACATTACGTCTCTTTTCTTCAATACCCTCCACACCCCTTAATGTATTATGAAATTTATGAATGACTTCAATGTTGTAAACAATATAAAAGCTAACTATAATATAGGTGCCGACAACATCGAAGGACGCAGACACCGGAGTAAGTACACCACCACCTATCACAAAAGAATTAGCCTCAAAAACTACTTGCATTGTTTGCAAGAGGCCCGCACGAGCCAGTAGTATATACTGCAGCGATGCATGCATATTAAAACACGCCCAAGACTCTCTAGGAAGCCCGCCCCCTTCCACCAAGGCCGACTCTAGCGAGAAACCTCCCGAGAAAGCTAATTCTGAATCACGGGTATGTAGATACACGCCTTTGCATGAAACAACACAACTATTCATGTAATTAGAATGTGTTATTGGTTTATTGATTACTATTATTTTATTTCTTTTAGGTTATTGTTTATGAAAGAAAAACTGGCAGGCTCCTCGCTGGCCCAAATGCTCCCACTGCAGAGAATTTAAAAACTTGGCTCCAAAAAAATCCTACGTTTGAAGTAGTACGTCCCGGAACACTAAGTGCCACTAAACCAAATGTTGCAAGGAAAAAATCCTCTAATGAACCCAATAAAATTCAAACAACCCTTAACTTTGCAAGAATTCCTAAAAAATCTGTTGAACAGTCGTCTAGTTCACCTAAAACACCGCAATCGGAGGTTAAAGAAAAATTAATTAAAGCTAGTCCTTCATTGAAGGAGGAACCTAAAACTCCACCTCCAAAGACGCCTGTGACACCTAGGTCTCAACAATTACCAATTTCCGAAACGCCTAAATCATCGACAAAAATAAATACCAGTGAACCAATATCAAGTGAGAAGAGGAAGCCAGTTCGAACCACTCTGAGTAGATCCCAGTCGCTAGTAGAAAAGGTATTTTGATTTCATTATTTTATATACTCATATTCCTGATTTATAAGGCCGATACTTAATTTTTATCAAGACAAAGTAATTTTGGTGGCTAGTAACTAAAATTTAACAAAATATTTAAAATATAATAAAAACGATTAAAAATATTGGATCCGCAGGTGAGCGATGTGAATAGAAAGATGTTTGCATCAGTAGAATATCTTCAGGCTCTGCTTCTTTCAGGCTCCATAACTTCCTACCGATTCCAACAATAATTGTATTCTCTCCTTTTATCAATTCTTGATTATGATGACTCTTGTCACCTGTCATTTAAAAGGGAAAGGAGGGAGGCAAAATAAGGAGCGAATAAACTGGAGCGACTAGAAAATCTTGTTATTCGGTTTATCTTTGTATTAAAAAAGTACGACCATGACTCTGACTTCCATAGAAAGCTTAAGTCTTCGCAGGAATTCTCATATTCTTCATCTTCTTTATTGTGTACTATTTGATCGATTAATTCCACCTTTTTGATAAGGTTGCCTCTTGTACATTTCCGTTTTTTTTCTGTTTCCTATTTTATTGTTATTTTCTTTGTGAGTGTACAATAAAGAGTGTTATTATTATTAAATAACTTTATTGATAAATCTTTATTGAGTGAATGATTATGTATAAAAATGAGGTATATATTTTTTAAAGCTTAAAACATTCAGTTATCAACTTTACAATGGCTTACACTTTAAAGTGCTAATTTTGATTCTAAACAGCAGTCAGTCGTAAATTTTTATATTTAAAATTTAAGAAGGGAAACTTCCGCATAACAAACCGTTACTCATATAGTCTTACACCAATATCGAATAATATGACGTCATATAAATCAACTACATAGTCCTTAATAAAATACATGTTAACTTTATATGTGGAAGGATATATTAAATGCTGAACTTGTTACTTTAATTTATTACGCATATGTAGTCATAGTAAGTCGGCCGTTTACAAACCAAAAAGATAGGTGCCAAAATAGATAATTGATAGACAAAATATCAGTTTGTTCATTTACACTGTCTTACAAACTATTATCAAAACTGATAGTTAACCTTGAATTGTTTACATTTTGATTATGGGTGTATAACATACTCATGGTAATAATTTCGTAGCCGGCAGTGTCGCCGTCTACCTCCCGCCGTAAAGACACCCCCGACAAGAGGATCAGGATGGGATCAGAGGACCCCATCCGGGATAATGTGAGGAAAGCCCTTCAAGAACAAATCTCCCAACGCATGGCAGAAAGTGACGGGCTCAAGTTTAGTGAAGATGAAATTATAGAGTTTGCAAATGAAACGGAAAATGAGCTGCACGATCTTTTTAACCGTGATGTCGGCATGAAATATAAAGCAAAGTATAGATCCCTCATGTTCAACATCAAAGATCGGAAAAATTTATCTCTATGGGAAAAGATTTGTGAGCGCGTTATCACACCTAAACAATTGGTATGTGTTGAGACTTTTGAGCTTAAGGTTAATATATTGTTTAGAGTTTTAATTATTGCGTGTATGTGTAGGTAAGACTGTCGCCTGAAGAACTAGCGAGTCAAGAATTAGCGCAATGGAGAGACAAAGAAGCTAAACATCAGTTAGAATTAATTAAAAAATCTGAGATTGACCTTTTAGCCGCGAGTAAGACCTATGTTTTGAAAACTCACAAAGGAGAAGAGGTGAATAATATGTTCATGATAAACTTTTGATTTATTTGTTAATCTAATATTTATGTTTATATAAAATATGTTAATATAAAAAATGTTTCAGGTTATGGAAACAAAAAAATCTGTATCAACGGAATTGGATCCGAATGTACCGGTAGAAGATTTGGTATCAGCTTTAAATGATGCTGTCGGAGATGGTTTACCCGAGACTGCGCCTCAAGAACCGTAATTATTAATTTGTTATTATATTCAGCTTATACAAATATTTATAATAAAGTTTGTTGAATTTTATTTCGAAACTAATTTACAGGGCTAAAAAAGGCGACTCCCATAAAAAACATGGCAAGAAAAAAGATAAAGATGGTGAAGGTCCTAGGAAAAAAGATAAAGAGGCAAAAAGAGATTCCGAGAAACGATCATCTAGATCTTCCAGGCGAAAGTCGGGTATCAAGGAAAGAGTAGGGAGGGAGAACCGCTCTTCGCGCCGATCCGAAAGAAAGACAAGGTCTCGGTCAAAATCAAAAGATAGATCAAAAACAGAATCTAAGGAGAAATCAGAAGTTAGAGATCGTTCAAGATATAGATCTAGGTCGCGAGCTAAATCAAAGAGGCAGTCTACAGAACATTCCAGATCAACTTCCAGAGGTGCTGAGAGGTCGCGGTCGCTGCGCCGCTCGCACTCCAGGGCGCAGGAGCACAGAGCGCGGTCCAAGCGGCGCAGCGCGGACGACAACTTCAAACACCGCTCCAGATCTCAAGAGGCTAGTTTTAATAAGAATAAGAATGAGTGAGTATGGTCCTTTTTATATTTATTTGTTTACTACTTACTGAAGCGAGACTGTTTCGTTAACTTAGCATTGAAGTTTTTAATTGAATCAAAAGTTACAATTCTCACTTAATTTTAAATGCAAATATTCAATCGGGTATATTTACTATTATAATTTTTGGAAACTTGACGTTTCGAACATTTTGAAATAATCTATGGTCACGGATGGACTGAGATTCCTGAAGAATGATCTGATTGTATGTTTTGAAACTTCAATAATTTTATGAGTGGGTCCCAGGTAGTAGAAAGTTTCCAATTTTCTCCCTATTGAAATGAGGACATTCTTAATTCGTTAATATTAATTCTTTTTATTTTATTAATTATCCTTAACTTATTTATTTATTAATAATTTAATATTACGATTATATATCTCAATTTTCAGCTCTACTGATTCTGATTCATTAGAGAGGCCAAAATCTGCTATGATGAAGGAAGTACATCCAGAGTATGATCCTCATGAACCCATGGTCACTTCAGCATTCTCTGAAGAAGATCTAAGAAAGTCCAGAGAGGATATATATGAGGACACTTACAATAATGAAATATCTGAATATGGCAATGTTGAGTATGATCCCTCAAAGACATTCTCTATAGACGCCAATGTTACTATATCGCCGCCTAAATATATACCAAAACAGGATAAGTCTGGTATGTAATATCCCTACTTAAACTTAGTTTAACTTCTGGATCACTAGCTTTTAGTACCAGTAGTCCCTGTGAATAGAGCATGCTACTAAACTCTTCAACTTTATAATATTAGTTTTTAGTTTTTTTAAATAAGACTTATATTTTAAATAATATTGTGATGTACTTCTTGTAAGATTCATACATCATTCTTTTTATAAGGAGAAAATAAACATTTAGCATACAATTTACAATGCTAATGTCACTAATGTTTAACAGAAGCTGAGAGTGACCAAGAACCTAGCAGTACAGTGGAGCACTCAGCTGCAACTGTGTGGAATGGCTGCATAAACATGGTGGACGTGGCCAGGTTTTATGTAGCAGGGCATGAGGTATGCAGTGCATATGTAAAGAATTTTTTTTAGAAAAGAAACGTTTTTTTATATATATTTTGTCAGAGTGGAATAACAATACACTTAAAAAAAGTATTACAATGTGATATTCACAGACACATGTAGATAAATATATTTTTTTTAAATGAACATGATTTAAATTCTTAATAAAAAAATGTGAGAGTTATAATCCCTCATATTTTCTCATTAAAAAATAATTATTATTAGACTAATCAGAATAAAACTTCATTGTCAATAAATTGTTTCATTGTTTCTGTTTATTTTTAAAAATAGTAGTATACAACTTTTTATATTGTAGGTTTCAGGCAATGCAGTAGATTTAGAAGAAGATCTCCCCGCAGAATTAGATATTGTTGGGAGAATAAAGCCAGATACAGTTTGGGAGTACATTGGCAAGATGAAACGCGCCAGCAATAAGGACATCATCGTATTGAAACTCCAGGCCGCCAATGACGAAGAACGAATGCAATACATCGCATTGTACAGCTATCTTAGCAGCAGGCAGAGGTTAGTTTATTTGATTTCCTAAAGTCGATTTTTTTTATTTCTTTTTTGTATATTTTTTCTCTTATAAATTTCATAATCTTACAAATTATGTAAAGAACATTAATAACCATACAAATTATTTTTACTTTTTTAATGAAGTATATAACAACTTTTTTATATTTTTAGGTTGGGAGTGGTAAGAGTGTCCCAAACACTCAATATAAAAGATTTCTACATAGTCCCCTTGCCAGCAAATACATCTCTCCCTTCCACTCTTCTACCTTTGGATGGTCCTGGCCTCGGGGATGTCAAAACCCATCTACTTATCTCTATTATCATTAGACAAAAGAAAAAACGCCCAGGGTCAATGACACCTCAAGATATTGTACCGGCTAAGGTTAGTTGAAACCAGAGCAAACATGGCAATGTAAATAAATATTTATTTATGAAATTTTGGAGAGTTTATTTTGGTTGTACATATTACTCTGTGCTATTGTACATGAATATAATAAGTATTATATTGTATGCATTTTGAATGTTGTCAATAAAAATACTTTTTACTTTTTATTTATTTTATACGTTACGTCTGTTAGTTGATATATTTATAATGTGGAAATTATGAATGAAGACAATATATATGGAAATAGTTTCCAAACGAAAGATTGTAAATTATATCATTATGTATTATTTTTGATATCTATAATATTGTAGGCGTATTTGGAATATTTTATTTCCTGTCATCCCTATCCCATTTACCTCATGTATCGTATATATTCTAATCGAATCAAAGTTATTATATTGTTCTAAGTTAATACATAATTTTTATCTTTTTAATACAGTTTCTAGTAAAACTTAATAAAACTTACTATTTTTGAAAGTAAAAAAAAAATCTGAAATTATTGAACCATTGTAGTTAAAAAACAGATGTTTATAATTTACTTAGCTAAGCCCATCTGTATTATTAAACATAATATATTGAGTCGAAATAAAAATCATCTATGTATCGGAATGCCACAGTACGGCTTTTTCTACGTACTATACAGTGTCATTGTGTAAGAAGATAAAAAAAATTAATTAAACTAAATATATTAATATATTTAAAATTACAAACAAACTTGAACAATGCATATACATTGTTATTATAAAAGTGATAATTGATAATTGAAGAAGCAAAATTATTATTTCTATTATAATCGTAAACCCCAAGTATATAAAAATAAATATTTTCTAGTATTGTAGGCACCATTGGCTTGAATCTTAGTAGCATCATCGAAAAAGGTTTTTAATATCCTATTGAACTTTACGTGGTATTCCTCTAATAGCATAGTGGGCAGAGGGAACCTTGTATTAAGGCAATGTGTTCCCCATACACCGCTCAATTTTCGAGCCACACAAAGTGGCGGCAGTTTCCCGAGTGAACACAACCGTCCCGTCAACAGTCAGTCGCTGTGCCACGACAACCCGGGTTTTAAGAATATAGAGCTCTCATAATAATAAGATTTTATAATAATAATAGAATATTTATTGCAGGTGGCGCGCGAGTCTCGCAAGAAGTCGTACACGCCGCCGTTGTCCCCGCGCCGGCGCGTGCTGCCGCTGCCCACCTACCCCTCGTCAGCTCTCTCCCCGTCCGTCAAAGACAAAATCGCGGCGTCTCTCGGTAATTACTACAGAAACATATTACTCCCGTTTTCAAATATTTTTTTTTCTGTAAAACACTGGAAATACTATTTTTTTTATAAAATCGCTAAGTGTCGCATTTAAATAAAATCAGCTTGACGCTGTCTCCCGCACACAGCAGGGTAGGCAGAGGGAACCTAGTGTTAAAACACTGTCACTTTCTGCCGAATTCTGAGTGGCAGAACTCAACTCCGCGCTTAGCCTCGAAAAAAGAGTGAAGAAATGGAAATATATCTGTTTCGCGTATTTAAAAATTAAATATTTGATAGTGGAATAATATATTTTTTAAACTATGGTCTAGAAACCATTATCGATTCTCAAATGTACATTTCTTTTTGTGTTTAATGTAGCGGCGGCAGATGACGAAGAAGCTTACAGTCCGGGGTCGTCGTCGGGAAGTAACAGTGCTTCAGCGCCATCCCTACCACCAAATTCTAACACCCTTCGAACAAAAATGGAAGAATTGAACCGCCAGATTGAAGAACAGAAGCAACAAATATTAAAGATGACAAGGGCCGATTCATCATCAGCAAGTGGAGAGGTAGAATAGTTTATAAAATTTTGCTCGAAGTCGAAAAATATCATAATTGACTCGTCAACGCAATCGTTGTAGGTTCGATTTCCACTTAGGGGAATCAATTATTTTATTTCCTTGGTCTGGAACAAAACACAGCGAGATAAATTCCGTAGCTCAAAACGCAATGTCTTGAAATTGAGCGGAGAGTCGGCACTGTTTTAACACCAGGTTCACGTAGCCAACCATATATTACAATATTTTATGTGCCTAAATTTGTACAAGAGTAATCGTTTAATAATTTAATCTGCTGTAAATGAATAGAATGAGGCATACTCCCCGTCGCGGCCGCTGACGCCGCCCGCCGTGCCGCTCGCGGACATCGCGCTGCCCTCCAACCTGCAGGAGATCCTGGCCACCATCAAGCAGCGCTCCGAGACCGCGGCCGACGTCGACATGCGCACAATGCCGCTGTCTTAGCTCGACATTTATTTTTATAATAATACTTCATTTACGCTGTGCAGTATAGTCTTAAGTTTTATATGTTATTATAAATATTAAATATTTCAGTGCATTCATATACTAAAATACGACTTGATACATATTTAATAAAAGTGGAAATTAGGAAAACGGATTGAAATATGCAAAGCATATATCGTAATAGTTTAGACTTGGATTGAATTGTGTGCAATATCTGACAATGTGACAACGAGCACATTTCAAAAGTACCAAGTGTGTATATTGTAACCCTCACGTAGGAAGTGTCTCAGGTTTAATTATGTTTAATATATTGTACAAAAATTAGACTTATAGTTACTTAAGAAAATGAATTATAGAAACATTTTATCATAAATTAATATACATTTCTAAATCTAAAAAATAAAATAAAGATATAAAATGATTTATCTGCCATTTTTATTTATATATTTTCATCGTCATACAATGTCCTCTTTGAACTATATTTTTTTTCTTGGAGAGATTGAATTTTTTTTAAGTTTAAAGACTTAAATTTTTTTAATATATCATCTTTGGCTAATGGGGAACTTTCTAATTTTTTTTGCAGAGCCATTATTTTTGTCGCCATGAGTTTTCGTCTAGGAATATGTCTTAAAGAATATTCCCAGTTCCCAGTTAGCCTTAAATCTAACAATATTGGTATCATATGGTTAATGTTTAAATTTTTCTTCGACCCTGGGGCCCACTCTAGGTATCTATCTAAAGGTAGCTTGGCCATTCTTAATCCATCCCTTTTTGCTTTTGCAAGAGACAGTGGTTCATTGTTCATCTGCAATGAAAATTGTTCGATTTTTAATCTAAATATAAATTATATTTTTAAATAAAGATATAGAAGAATAAATGTGTTATTTCATAAGAGTTTAGAATTCATATTACATGTTAAAAAAAAAAGAAAACTAAAAGTATTGTTTAAGTGTGTAACAATTGGTTGAGTTACTACAGGTTGGAGGCTACAAATAATGTAACAAAGACTAACTGTGCGGTATCTTACAGGTAGTGAAAACAAGCATTCATGTTTTAACACTTTAAAGTATTATTACACACTTAGGTTGGAAAAATGAATATTTTACAAATATATTCTTTTGCAACAAGCTTTATGAGAATGTAGGGCTAATGATCAGAGTGCTTGAACATTTTCCAAGATAAAAAAATTATTGCGTGCTATAGCTGATGCCAAAAACATTTTAACATTTATAAAGCTGTATTTTAGAAAATAAACCTGGTTGAAAAGTGATAACTCTCAGAATGAATGAATAAGATAGCATCACTGTTTTAGAGGCAGCTCCCTAATAATAGGCATTAAGTAACTGGGGTGTAACAAACATTGTGTATGACAAATTGATATACACTATACAACATTTTTTAGAAAATATATCTATATTTTCTAACTTACATATTCTGCTTGTCGGGTCTGTGAACTTGTATATTTAAAGTTTTAAAAATTATGCCCAATTAAGTGATGTTGATCACTAGTTTTTGTGTCCCAGTAGTGGGCAATAAGGGTTAAGGAATGTTTAGGTTTGGAGGCTACTCTGGGAGAGAATGTGATGAGTTTTGTAGGGAGCAGAAGTAAAGTGTCATCAGCTTACATAGATTGATTTTAGATTTTGAAATGCTGAAATCCCAAAAGTAATTTATAATGTAGTATATAGATAATAAAAATATTCACCTTGTCAACCATACACCCAACTATGTAAATTGCATCAGGATCAAAACATGTTAATTCTTCTCTACAATGAGGTGTGAGATAAACCAAATTTTCCTTAGGGAACAGGTCTAAATAACTCTTTGTGTGAATATTCATTGGAAACCATGGCTCATGTAATGAAGGTATATTCTTATGTAGTTGTTTCATAAATTCTCCACTATGATTTATATTACATAAATGCAAATTAAAGGGTTCCTTGTGTAATCTATTATCCCCAAAGAGAAATGTAACTTGTTTTGCAGCATTTGTTATTTCTCTCCATACCATGTGCTCCTCATAAGAACAATCAATAACTAAAGATTGCCCATGCATCAATGATCTCAGAGTTCTGGAATTTCATTATACAATTAATGAATTAAAGCAAATATTTACATTAGATGTACTTATATCAAAACTAATAATATGCCATACTTAAATACCTGTAATTGTCAAAATTGTTGATAGATTGGTCTCGAATTCTAAGAAACAGTGACCGATGTTGGATACCATAAAGTTGATCATCTGGATATTCTCTAAGCTCTGGAGTTGGGGAATTCTCAAATTCTTTTCTTTTAGCTTCTTTTCTTGCCTAGAATTATTAATTTTATAGGGATTACACAGTTAATTTTTCAAAATCAATCATTTAGTGAAAAAAAAGCATAAATGTATTAACTTTTTCATTTTCTTTTTTCTTTTCAATTTTCCAAAGAAAAGTTAGATAAGTAGACCTTTGATTTCTACTAGATAAACTTAGTATATGCTGCCAATGATGTGCTTGAAGAATATCTGGTGCACATCTTCCGTCTTGACGCATTACTTCTACTTCTAGCATTAAGATTCTTAATTTTTTTTCTAGGTCTTGATCTCCTTTACACAATTGTGTAATCATATTATCTAAAATCAAAATGTCTAATATATGAGATATGTACACAATATGTATCAGATAATTCAAACTTGTAAGACATGTAAAGGTTATGATGTAAACAAATATCACATACCGTAATCGGCTTCATTGGCGACCTGTGTTACGTAGAGCCGTGGTATTTGCTGAGAATGTTTTAAAATAATACGGTTTCTTTTTAATTCAGAATATACCACAGAACGTCGCATATGCGTTAAGAATGATTTCAAGCAATACATGATTGATTTAAATGTAAAATATATTTATTTTTGATCTAATATATCTTGTAGATCAATAGTAATTACTCGTATTGTTTTTCAATATATATCATTGTAATAAATATTACTAAATATATAGTTTCACTTTCAATGGGAAAAACATTACTTTCAAACTTGGTTTTGGAGCACATCAATTTGACATTGACAAATTGAATATAGTGTAATACATACGAATACAGAATGTGTATCTATATTCTAAATATCGATTTTATATCTAAATTTTAATCAAACATTCGATTCAAGGATTTGCTTTTAGTTATAAAATATATCGAAAGAAATATATGTATATATGGCTCTACGTTGTATGCGATCAAATGGTTCAAGCTGATACTGAGGTGCACCAGCCCAGGAATGAGAACAGTACTCCATATGAGGCCGAACCTGGGCCCTATATAGGGCCAAACAGTGTTTTGGCGTGAAGTACCGTCTCGCTTTGTTGATGACCCCCAGTTTCTTCGAGGCCAACTTGGCCTTGCTTTCCAGATGATC
>DWAN01000802.1:0-20768 GCA_018230445.1 Heliconius hewitsoni
ATTTCATACAAATTTAATAATCAAACAGACAAACTCAGCAATTAACACAGGAAACAACGATATCTCGATACAAAGAAACAATCGATTTTCTCGATTCAACCGATAATAGTATTTATATTTCCCACTGGGACAGGAAACAAAAAAAATATATATCTACCTACATACTCATACGTTTCTCAGGGAGCGTTTTGTGTTCCAATAAATTGTTCAAACACGGGTGTAGGCCGCTAAATTCCTTATCTCGAATCGTTTAGCGAGTAGATGTGAGATGGTAGACCGTTGTCGCGGGTTCATTTTTTGATGTAAAAAGAGTAAAAAATATATACGAGTGTATGGGTCCTCCTCCCCGGACAGTGTCAACAGTGACCTGGTAGCGGTCAAATAGAAAATATTTGACAAAATAACCTGGTTGTTTGTTAGTTTTTTGGTTCAAGAGTTTGGTATATGTAACGATGTGTACACAGAAATTATTTATATATTCTAGGTAGGTATTAGGCAAGAGAAGATTCAAATGTAATTTGTATAAAAACAAAAAAAAATTTAAAAAATCTTTTGCCCTAGTTGGGATCGAACTTACAACCGTCGTCGACAGACGCTACCCAACAATATCACAATAACTAACTTTTCTATTGCAGCAAAATAACTCTTATATAAAAAAAAAACGCTTTTATTCATAATTGAATAACCTATATCGTACAGATGCCGTGTTGCACTCTGATATTTGGCACGTAGTACTAAGAAATCATTTTCCAGAATTTCATCGAATGGAAATCGAACCCACAAACATAAAAAAAATCTCTTTCATAAAGCTATATTACGAAATAATTATTACATATCCGTTTCAACATAAGTACCTAAATAAATAACAAAAATGTTCATATTAAAATGTTTAATATATTATAAATAATATGCAATGATAAGCTCATATGTGAATAAATTTGATTATAATCTATTTTAAATATTAACTTTATATAATAATTAATTTAACTCGATACGCAACAGTGAGTCCTTGTTGGACATTAAGCGTAGTAAATGTTATTTTAAATACATAAATTTACTTCAGGTGACAGATATTGCGGGTTCGATGCTAGAGAAATTAATTTTAAAGATGACTAACTCAACACTGGCAACTTTATAACAAGCTTTTATTTGTGTGAATGGAGTGTTTAGACTAGGTTCCCAGGTTCACTGTGTCTAAAATGCTATGTGCGTGATACGGCGTGAAGTTAAAAAAAACTCTCAATCACGCCCTCAACACGAAATATCTAGAATTCGTTCATTCTACCAGTGATTCTGAGGCCAGTTATTGCACAGGGGTACAAGCGTGCGGCTGTAAACACGACAGATTGTGGGTTCGATTTCCACTCGAGGAAACGAAATATTAAAATTTCCATTTCTTCGCTCTAGTGTAAAGGCCTAGAGCGGCGTTAAATTCCGCCATTCAATAAGGACTATTACTTCCTCCAGAATCCTCCAGAATTCGAAGAAAATGGAAAGCGGAGGGACTTAACACTTTGCTTACCCTGCATACATCATACATGCGGGAAACAGCGTAAAGCTGATAGATTTATTGCGAGAAAGAGATTTTAAACCATTTAAAAGCAATATTATCTTTTGTTTGAACATCTAAATTTCGAGTCCCTTTAACAACGTCTTAATCACTTCGACCACTTCCGATGTTTTTATGTGTTTATTTCTAAAGTCAGTTGAAAGTTAGTTTGTTTGTTTGTATTTAGCTGCACTCCATACACGACTAGACGAAAGAACTCTTTAAAAAAATGTTTTACTTACAAAGAAATGTTGACATTTAACTTGCTTTCGAACTATTGCCTATTTTTTAGTTAAAAACTACAATTAAAATAAGAGAAATGACTTGAAAATTAGGCAGGAAGAGGAAACGGAGTATCTGGACACTTGCCCCACTATACCTTCTACGCGTGAAACAAAAAAAATGTTGTTGAATCCATGACCATCAAATTTACTGACAGCGTTCCTAATTATCACTTCACTAAATTAAACTTGCATAAGATTTTTTAAAAGATACATCACTATTTAGAGGTTTCAATCTGAGATAGTAACATGAAAACTCCAAAAGCTTACTTTGAAGCTGCTTTCACAGCACTAAACGAAATTAATCTTAGAATTTCACCTGAACATGTCTGTTTCGTACCGCAAGACCTCGATAAGAAGAAGTTAAACTAAGTTTTTGAATTAAAATAAAATAAATCTTTTGAATATACATATGAACTCTATTCTCAGCTTGTCACCGTGTTGTTTAGCGTAACTCAACGCTGCATGGATTAAGAGAACTCAATGCCCTCATCCCTCTCCCGCTATATGCGTGATACAGCGTGAAGCTTAAAAGTCAAAGATCTTTCTCATATCATACAGGAAGCTATCAGTCAACATCCGTGATAAAAAAAGTGATCAATTATCTCCTTCCCTATTATCCTGTAAACTACCTTTATCTTATATCACATTGACACCGTCGTGTGCGCAGTGCGACACCGTCTAACTGCAAACGCGACGGTCGTGTGTTCGATCCCAGCTTGACTATATTCAAATTATTTTCTGATGAAGCATAAAGCCGAAAAAAATATTACAACTAAAGGAAAACCATTATAACTACATTTCACTTTTTATCACTCAATGTCAATGGGAACGGAAGAGCTTTAATAAGAACGGAGTGTCTTAACACTAGGTTACCTTTAGCTACCTTACTATGAACGGGATACGGCGTGAAACTAAGTAAAACAAAAAAAATCTGCTGTCGCGACAAAACGAGACCAACCAATGGTTATTTCATAGATTTAATGTGTTATTTTTACCAATATGGTGACCGATGGGCGGCGTCTTTGAACCATCAAAGGGTGGCCATCAAAGGTGCCGACGGCGGGACATAAAGTCACGCTTGTTCAAACACCATAAACAGTGGATGTGAGTGATAGAACACTATTTATAGTCACTAATCGATATATTTTGAGCGGAAGGAAGTCTTCTTATGTCTTAATTCTGTGACGATTTTTTTTGTATTTTATATCGTTTATCGTCTATTTGGTCTTAATTAAGTTACAAATCATAATCGAGACGTAAATTATTTACATAATAAAATACTTTATATAATAAAAAATTACAAATTTAAACACTTTTTTCCTTGTTCTGATCACAATGCGGTGTTAATTTTCGTAACTTAATTTGTAATTGAAATAATATTTTCAATAAGCGAAGAAGAGGCCAGCCGTAGCGCAGTTCGAGGAAAGGATGAGGAAATATCTAATGTTTTCATTTTTCACGCTCTTGTAACGAGGTAAAGCGCGG
Organism: Heliconius hewitsoni; assembly: GCA_018230445.1. Lineage (NCBI taxonomy): Eukaryota > Metazoa > Arthropoda > Insecta > Lepidoptera > Nymphalidae > Heliconius > Heliconius hewitsoni. The sequence continues at coordinate 3,319 of DWAN01000802.1, forward strand.
CGTTGAGTTGCACTACTCGACACAAAATGTCTCCAGAATTCGGTGGAAAGTGGGATACGGGATTGTCTTACGGGAAGGAAACCAACGAACAGAATAACATACGACATCGTAATATCCATTCCCAAGGAAAATTACTATAGAAAAATGATCTTATTTTCTATTTAACTTACCATCCAATACAACCAATTCATACATCGTGGAAACAGCCAAGTGTTGGAACCGTGAAAAAGATAGAAATGAAAAAAGAAACGCATCTAACATTTATAGTATCGACTTACATGACAGGCTTATAGATAAATGAGGAAATAGAAAACCAGCCCCGCCTCAATTATTGGCAGCACGCGAACATTTGCCGATTCCCATGATCGGAATATTTCCCGTTGGTTCCCAATTTTTTTTGCTATCCTTACGAATCTTTCGACTTCTTGAAAGATAAAAAGAAAGAGGCTAGTGTTAAGACTCTCCGTTCTCTATTTAGAACTTATATTAGAGTTTTCGCATTTAAATGATCGAAACTAAAGCCTTGTTTTAATTTTACACAACAGGATACGTACTATGAAACTATACCGTTTAACGATTTTCTAACGATTTTTTGATAAATACCTAAAAATCATCACTAATCTCGAATATGTAGTAGTAAGCTAGTACCTGTACCATTATATTACTTATTTAAATACTTAACTCGAAGTAAGGATTAAGTTATAGCCAGCACCCAAAGATTAAACCTTTATATAGGGTGGATTGATTTCGAGACGATACACCGCCAAATCTCAACTAATTCCGGGATCGGTTGTTCGCTCCCTAAATTTTGATTAAAATACAAATTTGTTAAGCAATATTGATTTGATATAAATATATAATAAACGGCGTTAACTTTGGGTGAGATCATCTTGGTGCACTGGGTATGGCTGTAAACACGAAAGATATAGGTTCGATTCCCATTCGAGGTGTACTGTTTTCTGGGGGGACGACAAATAGTGTCTTTATACTATATAGATTCTCTGTGTCTACCTGTCTGTATGTAGAATATAACTTGAAGCTAAAAAGAATATGCTTACTTTAAATTATTGTGTTGCATTTAAAAAATGTCTAAAGTGATGATTGCGGGTTAAAATCTCAGTGAAAAATTGTTTATATTCATAAATATTGTTGTTCCATAGTTTGATTAGATGTTGGGCTCTGAAATGGTTTCACGCTTTATCCCGCATATAGTAGGGTTTTTAAAATAAAAAAAAATTAAATATCCATAAAATGAATCTAATAAAAGCTAATAAACAACCAATAACAACCAATAACAAAATAACCAACATTTCATTGGGTGAGTCAACACAAAAAATGTGAACCAAAATAAAGATTATTCTCTAGTTAAGTTCTAATGTTATCTATAAGAAAATCAAACACCTGTATACCAAAAAATAAATCAAAGCAAACAATTAAAATTTTTATCCGTCTGTCGTAAAATTACTCGGAAACTACGATAGCAGCACCAAACGTTACTTTCACACAATCAAAATCCTCATCCTACCCTATTTACTGAGTAAGAACTTAAAAAAGACAAATAAAAAAAGAATCACTCTTATCTCTTACCTCATGTTTAATTAAAAACAAAACAAACTAAATTCATATTTACCTTTTCTAACATTGGCTTACACAAACCAAATATATATTCTACGTACATACAGACCTTATGGTCTTTATATATATATCAAAAGACCATATCGTGGACACCTGTCTCCGTTTGCTTAGGCTGTGTTTGAACTGCGTTTAACGTTGAATTTATCAACTAATTTACTCTCTCCGGCATTTTTTGAAACGTCCTAAGCTGTTTACTGCGATGCCTTGTTGATACAAAGTACACCTCTAGTTTATAAGAAATGGAAGACGAGCTTTGGTCAATATAGATTTTTGGAAGTAATGTCAACCGTTTAGTTTTTTTAGGGTTCCGTACCTCAGAAGGTGGAAACCGGAACCATTACCTTATAGGATCTGCTTGTCAGTATTAAGGTTTATATGGTCTCAAATGGAAATTTGGTACTAAGTGAAATCTTACTATACAAATACAGGAAAAATATCCATTGTTTTATGAAATCTATAAATTATAAAATTTATGAATATTTCATTTAACAAACTTATATTTGTAGTTCATGTCATACAAAATGAGTACATATGCCCGCTTAACTTTAGTTTATGAACTTTTATATGTTGTTGTACTTTAGGTTACAATCCTCAAATTGGTACGAAAGCCTCGATGGGCGAGTCCAACTCGCACTTAACCGGTTTTTTTTTCGGCTGAACATTTTTTGCCTTTGATATACAATTAGATTTATGAATATATGATGGTATAATTTTATGTGGTGATGTATTATCACTTAGAAGATAAATGATATGCTTAATCCTTTTTAGAAAACATGTAGCGGGATTTGAGCCCGCATCCCTTGGAAACCATCCAACTTCAGCTCTTGGAAACTGTGGAATAACACTTTAAAATTGTATTAAATATATAAAGCTATGAAGAAGAAAAAATAACTAGTCTCTGTAGTAATTTCGAGGTTTCATTTTCAATTTCTCTTCTTAAAGTCGAAGCAAAAAATTCTTAAGAAAAATTGAGCTCAAGTAAAAACATTTACATAAAACTGACCTCATCATCGGAACCAACTAAGATGAAGATATAAAAAAATCCATAATTATAACGCTTTATAAGCTAATTAAAATTAGTTAAACAACTATGCAGAAAAAATTTCTTTAGGTACTTATTGAGAAAAAAATTATTTTAATATCGTTACTGGGGCATCGAAATATCACCACAATATTAAGAACATTCACCTATTTTCAAGTTAAAAAGTTCATAAATTTGTAAAACGAAAATCAATATGTATTTATAAATAGTATGTAGGGTACTTATATAAATTTTTCTTTAAAAAAAACCTAGAAATTTATAAAAAAAAACTTTTTAAAGCTCATAAGGTTCGAGAAAGTGGAAAGAACTATTATCTTCACCCAGTTCTCCTCCAGCCAAAAAAAAAGACAATTTTCCATTTGAAAACCACATACATTTATATATTTATATAAAGAAAAACCACCACGTATGTACGTACGTGTACACAATACATAATGTATCGGAACGTTCGGCAAGGCGTATCAGTATTGACCAATCGATCGGCCGTGATTGGTCAGCGGCCGGTGGGCGGGGTTTATCGCTGATAACGGTGACGTCACCACATTGTGCCGATATCGGAGCATCGATTCGATATGTTTTTTATTGGCCCGAGATAACGATTATGATAAAAATGATCTGTTGATAACAGCATCCTTGATTATAATTGGCGACAGGGGTTTTTGCTATTGTTTCTTTTTGTTTCATGTTTTTTAAGTTAAAAAATCATAGTAAAAAATCATCTGGATTTGCTCTTTTTGTCTATATTATTTCGTCTCATCCAATCCAATTAATTGAAAACGTCAATTAATAACATTAGATAATCTAATACCAAACTTAAATCAAAACAATTTTAAAAGATTGATTTTATAAAGTTATCTGTTAATAAGTTTGAATGATTAATGAATTATCTCGAACAAAATTCGCCGTTTAGGGGTTATTTCAAAGACATACTTCCAAGGGGTGAATCCAATATTGATTTATAAGTAACAAATTCAAAGTTCAAACGAAAATTATGTAGAGAACAAAGAAAATAGCTGCGATACTTTGCATACATACGTATAGGAAAATATTTATTTTACGCAAACACTTTGTTGTTTCAGCCTTCTATATGCTGTTTGATTAAATATAGGTTTATTTGCTTGTTAAACAAGGTGACACACGGCGTTGAGTTACGGCACTCAACACGTGGTGTTTCGGAAGTAAGGCAGTGCGTTGGGAACGAAGTGTCTCAACACTATTTTCGATCTGTCACTCCTATATGTGTACTTTGAAGCTAAAAACAAAATAAGCTTTACATTGCTATTATTCCTTATCTGTTCCTGTGAAATGTATCTTTATGTTAAAAATATTTTGAAACTTTTTAAAATTTTTGATAATTATTTCTGTGATAGGAGGCCGTCGTGGCGTGCCAAGGGTACATGCATGCGATTATAAGCGCGACGGTTGTGGGTTCAATTCCCACTCGAGGAAATATTTTTTTTCATTTCCTAACTCTAGTGACGGGACAAAGCGCGCCTTGCAAAAAAATACTATGCGGAATACAGCGTGAAGCAGCTAAAAAATCAAAAAAAAATCTAAGCCTTTAAGTTATCTAACACATATCTAAGGAATAAAACTTGTGACCCCAATAAAGCTATATTTACACTACAAAACCGAGACGTGTCGTCGGTAATTAATTCAAAAACTCCCCCCCAAAGTTGGTCTCGTAAAATATTCAGTGTGTTACAAGCCTTAACTGAAGGCTTTTGGTCGAAGACAAAGATGCTTTTAAGCTTCCGTGTATAACAGTAGATATGATAGAGTCGCTTTTATTATAACTTAGTTGAAATTTAAGTTATTTTGTTACTTATATTTTGTATTTTTTTTAAATATAGTTACGTATCTTTTTCGTTTAGCTTTACGTTATATCTCGTATATAGCAGGGTAGGCAGAGGGAACATAGTATTAAGAAACTCCGTTCCCCTTTTTCCGTCAAATTTTCAAGGCATTGCGTGTTGAATTGCGTAAAACCAATACCTCACTTTGCCTTTCTATCAGAATAAAAAAATAATCGTTTTTTTTAGTGCGAATCGAACTCACAACGCTTATAGTCGCTTTAGCCGTAAACCACCACTGTCTCTATTGATAATTTAAGCATTTCCTGCACCAATTTTTAAATCGAATCCACAGCCCACAAATATAATATTATTAAACCACGATACCACAAGGCAGCTCCATCCACATTGTACCTTCGAAAGCTGTTAAACTAAGGCAAGGCAACATGGCCGCCACTTTAGTAAAATATACGAGCACCCGTGTCGCCGACTCATCCTGACACACTTCCCCGAAAACTGCTTAACCGATATTAAAAGTTTTAAAGATTCACGAAATTAGTATGTGAGTGCTTGTCTTGTGATATTATTTAAAAATTAAATCACGTTCACGCTGTATCCCGCGCACAGCAAGGTAGGCTGAGGGAACCTAGTGTTAAGACTGTTTTCACTGAATTCTGGAGGCACTGCGTGTTGAGTGGCGGTAGTCAACGCCGCTCTTTGCCTCGACTCCAGAGTAACGAAAATGCGAAAACGAAACCTCAACCAGTCGCCTTTTTACAGTCACACTTTGTGCCCCTGCGTCACAACTAGCCTCTTTCAAAAAGAAAAATTATAGTTAATTTACAAAAAAATCAATCTGGAAATCATATAAGCGAGAAATGTCAAGCTAAATTTACAATATATATAATTTCTAATAACAGTCAAATAATAACGTAACTACAATAGTTACGTTCAACACTTCGCTTCACTAATCGATCTAACTACACTCGCAAGAAAACAACTACAGTTAACTACGGAATTGAAACAATTAGCTACCATTCGAACCACCGGGGACCGTTTTGTATGAACAATGAAATAACACGGCCAAATACAATCGTCACGCCCCACCTGCATATCCAATGTGTCCCACCTACACCTAAATTTAGTCGAGTGTCCCGATCAAAGGCTTAATTGGTGATATATTAAATTGTAATTAAGGTACAACCCTATTGTTAGGTGTGAAAATCTGGAGGAAAGCTACAGGCGGTCGATTGGTTGACAGATTTGTTGCTCAACTCGTAGTGGAACTGTGGAAGTTTATCGAGTAATATTTTGTATGGATTTTCATATGATATTGCTTAGATTTTCTTGTTTTTATTCGAGTTAGCTATCAATTTGTAGTTGAATTTAATATTAATATCATTAAGTTGAATATTGTCGATGAATATACGCTTATATAAAATACCAAAATAAAATCACGGATTTCAATTGATTATATGATTTTAAAGATAAAATCGATAATGAGTATAAAAAAAAATCTAATTTATTATCGGTTTTTACAACTTCTCCCGTCTAAAATTTATACGTTATTGCAACTTGTATAAATCAGTTTCAAAGTATTATAACTACAAAATATATGTTTTAAAATTATTTACAATTTTTATTATTATTATTATTTTACCTACGCACTCTATTCCGTGCATATCATAGTAATCAGAGCGAACCTTGAAATCTTGAAAATCCCCACAAATCTCCAAGATATTGCATGTTTAATGGCGGAACTTAACACCGCGCTTCATACTCTGCCCCATTGTTGACAACAGCCTTATTTATATCTAATTAAATTCACGAGTCTCACATCAAAATAATCTATACACAGCTATCAACAGACATTGATAACATAAAAATGTTAGATAAGATAATTAGTATGAGGTCATTCTGTTACCTTAATAAATTGGAGAGGGCATTGATTAAAACCATTTCAGGTGAATTAATTAAGTATTTTAATTAATAGGATATGCCGGTGTCCTTATTGCCAATATTCCTTTCATAAATTTATTGAGACGCAGCCCTTTGATGCCCCTATTAGTAGATAAGGGAGCTCTGATAATGTAAATTCTGCTTCGTTCTATATCAAGGTATGGGATGGATGTAGATTTTTAGTGAGGATCTTAGGAAGATTTTTGTTTATCTTTGATTGGTTTATGAGGTTATGCTGTTTACGTTATAATACAGTTGTAAGGGTGATTATGAGTTCGAATCCTAATCAATATTTTGTACAGTTCGACAGTAGAGAACAGAGTAATAATAAAAAAATTGGAAGTTTCGTGAAGATGAAATAAATATATGGTATAGTGGTTAACATATCCTTGTTTCGTTGTTACAGCATGCTCCGTTTCTCGGAGCTGGGCCCTATCGAGAGGCCTCACTCACATATACAACCAAAGAACATATTCGGATCACAGAATCAGTAAGATATTTATAATTATTGAGGCGAAAAAAAAATGTGAAGAAGGAAATATGAAACTTATAAATGTTTAAAGCTATTGGTTTACATTTGTTGTTTTCTTTGTTGCAGTTTGCTCCGGTCTATGGACTTAGGACCAAACGAGCAAGTAGACCGCAAGGAAGGTATACTGTCGCCCCCAGCACCCGCACATCGAGATAACTCATCTGAACGGGAACGCAGCACTGAAAGGAGAGACGTCGGTACGTACCACTTAACCCATTAACCAGTAACAATCGTATATAAAACTCAATCTAAGCCGACTCGATCTTATTTGAATGAAATGTCCAGAAATAAGTTCTAGTCGGTATGTAACGCGACCTCGATCGTTCGTAGTCCGTGTCCGTAAAGGGCCCGCGTCATCCATGCTCCTAAGCGGCTCACGGACGCGCGTAACCGCCGGTCATTGTATGTTAAGACGCGATCTAACGTTGCTTACGGGCGTACGTGAACCCACCCCCCGAGCCCCTCCCTCCTCGTGTTCCGTAACAGTGCTCTCACCGCAGGTGGCGACGAGTGGCCGAGCACGCCACCCCTCAACAACAACACGACGCACCACAACAACAACGGGCCGGCCCAGTTGCCGCTGCCGCCGCCGAGCCCGTTCCGATTCGAAGAGCACCGGCCCTATCGGTTTGCGGAGGACATGGGCCCGCTACCTCCCGGCGCCCTCGTGGGCCGCCTCGGAGACTCCCTCATTCCCAAAGGCGACCCGATGGAAGCTCGTCTGCAAGAAATGCTCAGATATAACATGGACAAATACGCAAATTCCAATCTAGACACGTTGCACATAAGTCGACGAGTGAGAGAATTGCTATCCGTGCACAACATTGGCCAGAGACTGTTCGCGAAATACGTCCTGGGTCTCTCCCAGGGAACAGTATCGGAACTGCTCTCGAAACCAAAACCCTGGGACAAATTGACTGAGAAAGGCAGGGATTCCTACAGAAAGATGCACGCGTGGGCTTGCGACGAGGCCGCCATCATGCTCCTGAAGTCACTAATTCCTAAAAAAGGTATCTATTAATGCATTTTACACTCGAGCTAACACCAATAATTACAATTAACGATGCTTCAGCCACATCCGCCTGCCATATACCTCAAACTTGACTGATTACGCCACAAAAAAGCCACATGACCGCTAATAGAATTAAATTACGATTGTCTTGCGCTGTTAATCACTGAACCGCTGGTGTTATTGGTGGTAGCTCAATCCGCATGTTTTGATAGCGTAACGTTCCGTTCCATCAATTTCTCCCCTCAAGTCAATCTTCCGAACGGTTTCCCGCGGTATCCGTTATCAGCTTGTCAAATAGACCATCAATCATAGAGGATCCAACGTGATCCGGACTAACATATTTTTGCTCTGAACTGAAACAAACATATTTTTGCTCTGAACTTTGGTACTTATATCTGAAGAATGCTTGCGCTTTAGGAACTTTATTTGGACGATCATTTCAAATTTTAGAAATAATAGTTCAAATATTAATAATGAATTAAATAACTAACGATATAGCCCACCAGTTTTTGAACAAGTTGCCACCACGATTTCGATAATCACTAAAAAACAATGTTGTTATGTTCTTAATTTTAATATTTTTATAAATACAATGTAATAAAAAGAAGCTATTAATAACTTTAATAATTATATTTAACTCGTAAAAATTAACCTTGAATTCCTACGATCGAGGTGGCAACTCATACTTCCGCACTTTTTTTTGTTTAACATGTTATTTTTTTTGTTCCCATCCTCGTATCCTTTTCCTACCCCGTGCGGAAACTAGCAGAGACCAAGTGTCCCCTCCCTTATTACAAAAAAGGGGGGTGGGTGGTAAGGGGACATGGTCCACTCCCGAAGCGAAGCGTGACTTCGATTTATAGTTTTAATACGTGTCGCCTTTGTTAATGCCGTTCGCCATTTTGTTTTAGTTATATTTTTTAAACGATTTTTTATTCAAATTTAGTTTTTTCTGAAACAACTATTAGTACTACTACTATTACTACTACTACTACTACTACTACTATTCTACAATAATTACTGGAGCACCTAAATTTCGTATTAAAAAAGTAATGTTCTGTATGACAATGCGTCGCGGCGTACATATATGTAGACGGACGGACAATGTGCGGACAATAGGAAGGAAGCACACCTTGCGTCGAACAAATGTTGCCTATACTAGTACGTGTCGTTCTAAACTTTCAAACTTTCGAATTTCGCTGTGTTGCAAATATATTTTCCTATAGAACGAATGATTATATCTACAAAGCTATCAACCTTGAAGAATTTTTAAATTCTTCATTTTATATTTCTATGCTATAGTATAATAAAACAGAAGAGTTTGTTTGGTTGAATAGACTAATCTTAGGAACTTTGGTTGTTCTGAACGATGAGTCATACAAAATTGATATGATTTTTCTGTTTTGTTTTATGCTGTTTGCCGCATACAGCAGTGTCACCCCAAGATCCTAGGAAACTAGTGTTAAGACACTCCGTTTCGATTAAGGCTTCCGTTCTTTAGGCTTTGTGTGTTGAGCAGCGGAACACAACGCCGCAATTTGCTTCGTTATCAGAGTGAAATATTGAATACTTTCATTACCTCGAGTGAATTGAAACCACAACCTATGAGATTTACAGACTTTTACTTTGTACATAAAACTGAATAATACAAAATAGTTATAAATAACTAAACCTAAGTCAGCAATACGACTAATTATAGCTTAAAAGCACCTGCGCGACAAAAAAAATATATATATGCAGACGGGTCGGTTTTTGGGGAAAATTTAAACTACATTCCTTTGTACATTAGTAACTATGTATGGTAGAGACAAAAGCTTGAATTAGTCTTTGTGCAAAGTAGGTACGTGGGCACGGATAGTAGATAATGGCACTCTTTTCGACTGACACATTGTTCGGTGGAATTAACAGGTTAATAAACGAAATTTATACATTGTCATTCGCCCCAAAGTGAATAATTGTAATATGATTTCAACGTCTGTACAGATATTTAATTTATTTATCTGGTATCGTCTCTTTTGTGTTAGAATACTAGCTTGAAACTGCGGTTTCGTCCGCGCTCCAGTGGTAGTAGCTATGAATGACGGTCCAAGGAACTTAGGACGCAAGAAAAGCGTGGTCGAGTGCTACCCAAGATTTTTATTAACAAAATATTTACATAAATATATAAATAGATTATCTAACACAAGAATAACTTTACAATTTAAACGAAACAGTTCCTGAGATTAGCGAGTTCAAACAATCAAACTGTTGACTTAAAAGTTATTAATTAGCTTCGAATTACAATAATGGATCATTAATATTATTGTATACATGTCGGTACACAGGACATCGTCCTACGTGAGAGTAAAGTAGTTAATTTCTACTTTCTCCGTCAAAAGTCATATTGTATCTTCAATTAACTCGTTTATTTGTCCTTTCTCTTTAATATATTAATAAATTGGCGCCGTATAAATATAGAAACATGTGCAATGGCCGTCTGTCCATTGACGCTGTAACTTAGATTAACATATGTTTGTGATTACGTCATTATATTTTGTTTTAAAGCAGTATAATGATATAAGAAAAGACAGCTTCACACTGTTTCATGTGTAGCTTAAGCAGAGACATTTTAGTGTCAAGACACTCCGTTTCCCACCTGGATTCAAGATATGTGTGACGGAACTCACCGCCGCGATATGTTCCCTTCCCCGGTTCCACAATTACGGAACATATAAAATAATATAGGTTTCTATATCTAAACCTACCTTCTAATAAATTATATTACCTGTCTTGAACACTATGGATTCGAATTTCCTAATTCAACTATAGTAATAAAAAAAATTACTTTAACGATAGCGATCATAGATTTCTGTACTGTAACTGAAAATTTTATTCTTGCGTATCGTAGCATAAGCGTGGGATACTTACTATAATAGTAGCGTGGGAGCGCAGAAATGCCGTGAAATGACATGTTCCTTTAAAACGGTTGTTCTTCCAGTAACGAGGTAAATACTACTTGTTCTGGTAAGCTGTGTATATGTGAATCGATTTATTGACATATTTGTTGCGTTGAGTTCCGCCACTCGATAATCAATGTCGGGAAAATTAGGGAGGGCGGAGGGTGAGGAACGGAGTGTCTCAACACTAGGTTCTCTTTGCTTTACAGTACTATATGCGGGATACAGTGTGAGGCAATTTTTTTTTTATATCCTAGGAGAAGCGGCTGTGAAGCTATTACTGAATGCGTCCGTTACAATTTAAAATTCTACACAAATATGAGTTAAAATTTAAAATAATTTAGTTTCTTTAGTTTACTTAGATAGTGAGCAGCGTTAAATTCCGCTTTCTGCCTTTTAAGAGGTCATTGTTACATAATAGTTTTTGTAATTTTAATAATTATCCCGCAAGAAATGACTGAAATGACATAAAATTCTTAATTATAAAATTATTTCTATTTAGTAAGTAATATCAACAACAACACAAAGGCAACAAACATACGATCTGATATCGATTTTAATACACGTTGTATCGATATTTCTTATATAATAGAAAAAAGTAACAAACATACTTATATACTCAATAAAAAAACGAATCAATACCACATAAAAAAGAAGAATAGCCATTGAAAATAACAAATGAACTACTTTTCTACTTTTACACTACTATTACTGAAAAAACTACTTATTAGTTCTAAGCACCGCCCCCGTTCTTAGAATAAAAAAGTGTTAACAAGAAAACTAAACGACTAATTTAGTTTCTCATCTTAATTCTTATACGCTTTTAAATGAGCTACAACACCAATGCAAAGTGTTGATATATATATATTACATATATTTTGTATGATAATACACATATGTTTATATTTTTTTCGCTTCACGCTGTATCCCGCAAATAGCGTTGTAGCCGAGGGGACCTGGTAACCTACTGTTAATACACTCCGAATTCTGAAGGCATTGCGTGTTGATTGGTGGTACTCAACGCCGCGCTTGGCTTGATTCATTTGCTCGAGTGGGAATCGAACCCGCAATCTGTAGCGTGTACACGTCGTCGTACGCTTGTGCCCCTATATTTCTATATATTTATAATATTGTCAATACGTTTTTTTTTAAATATGTGATTTTTCGTCTCTTTAATTATTTTTAATGATTATTTTAATTATAATGAACATTCCATAATGTATCTATAAACCCGTCAGGCCAACCGTCCATTTCGAAAAAGTCTCACGTAAAAGAAATGTACTTAGCTTTTGACATTTATAAATAGATATCGTGCGAATGTGAACTTATCCGGTGAAATTAAGTTTTGACAGTTATTTATTGTAGTTTGGGTTCGATTCCCGCTTGGTTTGTTGTGTATTTTTGGAAAATCGTTAATGAAAGCTGTCCCCTTTCTCATTTAGTCATTAAATTGTTTACTATTAATTGAAAGCATTAAGCCACTTAAGCTGTCTCTACATGGTTAACATAAAATATTAAACTCACACGTACCGTGACCACACTCAATTTCCGATTTGCAACAATAATAATAAATCGGTTAGCCATCAACGTTGGACTCAATATTGACTTTTTTACACAAAAAACTGGTCAAGTGCGAGTCGGACACGCCCACCGAGGGTTCCGTACCAATTTTAAGAATGTACAACATATAAAAGTTGGCAAACTTAAATTTACCTATAAATTTACTTTATGGATTTTTCCCTTTATTTGTATTGTAACTTGTAAGCCTAGCTTCGTGCCAAATTCGTAATTATAGGTTTAAATTTCATAAAAAGTATATCAAAAACGATATATAGATAAATGCTCGTATCTTTTGATTGTGTTGACTTAGAGGCTTGATATTTTCTTTCCTATAGGGCTCCGTAGACCTGACTATTTGTCATTACTTCAAGCTTAATACTTACCCGATCTCGAGATAAATGTTCTGAGAAACAATAAAGTGATCCTATAAGGGTACCGTTTTTACCGTTTGAACGGAACGGACCCCTAAAACAGCAACGAATCGCTTTATTATTCATTTAATCCTTCCTTCCAATTAAGAATAGTTATGGCTGTTATAATTGTTGTTCTTACAGCTCGCATGATAGACCATTCTGACATATTTATTTATTGTTTTTTTTATACTATTAACACGTCCGCTGCCAGACTGATATTCTATGATGTCCGAGAAAAGAATGTTTTCTACAGCACGCTGATGTGACCTTTCTTTCAAAATAAGTAATTCAAATATAATAGCTTTCTATCAAAATCAATTGATATGTGAGATTTCGTGGTTCATCCGTCCACAACACCGAAAATACGGTTCCTACTGAGGGGAACATATGATTTTTGGGGCCCGCACTCTCGATACTATAGACACCAGGTCTAAAATACCTGAAATACCAGCTATACTATATATATTAACACACCCATTGTAGGGTTGTAGCGTTCCCCGCCATTGACTAATTGCCTATTTAAAAAGACAGCTGTAGAGGTGTTAGCCGTTTTTGTTGGACAAGAATAATATTGTTCGTAAAGTTCATTACAAGGCTTCCGTCTTATATTTATTTGAAAGAGGTGACAGGTTCTCGTATTATAGAAAGCATAACACCATAAAAACTATAGTTGTTGTTGTATAGCTTTGTGGTACACTGCACTTTCTAATCAGTGATTTTCTGATATACTTACATTTTTCTGATATAGTACAAGTGATTACCAAAAGGTAATATTTCTGAGGTGTGGTTTGTACAGATTTTTTTAAGTTCACGCTGTATCCCGCATCTATAGATCAGGACCGGGATATGCAGAGGAAATCTAGAGTCAAGACACTCCGTTACAGTTTCTATGCCTTTGATATTTAAAACATGATGATATTTTCCGCGATTCAGAAATTAAATCACTAACTTAATAATTGAGATATAGAAAATCATATTAAAAAGCAAAGTGTTCTCAAAGTTCATCGAAACGACGAGCGTGTGAGATTGTTTGGACGAAGTTAGTCCGCCTCAACTCAAGCGTAGCGTGAACATCTATTTTCAATGGCACTATCGGCGGACGCAGTCCCACCAAAGGCCTTTCAACTCGGGCTATGGCTAAACTCCCCCACACTTAGTACTGTTAAGCAAATTTTAATATTCAATTGGTCTTTTGTCCGTTTTCGAAATTGCGAGAAGATTGCGCGTAATGAAACGACGGCTTTCAAAGTGGATTATATGTATGAATTTTCTAAATGTTTGGGTGAAAGTTGTTGCATGATGATCCTTGTTGAGCTCTTGCAGGTCGATTTGGAGTTTAAGATGTTTTTTATGATTTGATTTGAAGTAAATATAAACGCGGCGGTCATAGGTACGATTTCCATTCGTTTAGATGATTTATTGTTATTTCCTCGCTTAGAGAACAAGACAAAGCTAGACTTAAAGTTTCGCCAGTCAACAGACAATGTCTTGAAAATATTCCGGAAAGTAGAGAACGGAGTGTCTTAACACCAGATTCCCTATTCCTACCCTGTTATATCCGGGATGCAGCATGAAACCGAAACATTGTTTATATTTTTCATTACTCATCGCCAATTTACATTATCAATAAATAAATTCACCATTACGGTGAAAATCCCCAAAACTTTGAACATTTCGACACATCGCAATCCCACACGGTTTCGATATATAATAAATCAAAAACTTTCGAACAACAAAGGATAAGGGATAATCTGTTAATGATCACGATGGCCGCTGGGGATCAAATTTATCCAATTTTATAAGGGATGATCGAATAATTATGAATTTTGATGTTTTATGATATATTAAGTAACTCAAATTAGTAGAAATTGCAAAATCTAATGAAGTGCTTAAAATAATTGTGCAAATTTTTTTGAACAATTTTAAATCACTCAATAGATTTTAACTTCTTTCAAAAGCATATTGCTATTGTCCATGTCTATTTTTTCATATCTCCCCACGACGACGTTAATTCTGCATTAGACTGTATTAGACAAAACAACGTTATAAACACAAACAATTATAAAATTGCTATAACTGACGGAGACAATTTACGAAGCAAATTATATCTAAATATTCTACTTAGAAGAAAAACTCCCGCCAGCGTCCACTTAGAAAGCGCCTTTGAAAAACTAAATACTTATTTAAACACCGTTTATGCTGAAACGCAAAAAGTGGGGAAAAAACGAGGGTATGCAGAAACAATTTTCATATAACGCCATCTGTCGTCGAGTAGCGTAGGGTCAGAATTATTCAGACAAGAATGTTCACTGTAGCGCGGGCCCTTTGATGCCTTCCGACGAAGCAATCAGACCTCTTTACGGGCATATTTATGATTATAATATATGTTATATAGGATTTTGTGCCTACCCGACTGGTCAGTGGACGCTGGTCGTTCGTGTAATGTCGGGATTGTTATCTGCGAATGACTTGCATTGACTTTATCCTTTACAATATAATTAGTGTATAATTGTGAAATTTTATTATTAATAATTATTTGTTGATCGTTTAAGCTTAATCTCAGCGAGTTGTCGTATATGTTCGTGTTCGTTCGTTTCGTGTGAAAAGCGTTCGCGTATGATATAGATAATCTTTTTTTTTAAACTTCACGTCGTATCCCGGATGTAGCATTATTATTTGAAATTGAGTGGTGCAACTCAACGCCACTCTTTGTTTTTTACCAGAACGGAGAAATCAATATAATTAATTTCCCCGAGTGGTAATCAAACCTACAACTTAAAAAAAAACATTTAAACTGTACGTTTGCCTGTATTCGCTTAGAAACACAAATAAACCTATATGAGTAAATTCGCATATACTCATAGAGACCAATTAACCAAACACCAAACATTGTATCAAGAATAAGCAAAGATCTAGTCATTTTGTTCTGTAACAAAATTTTCTGACATATTTAGATCGTTTAATTCCACGATGTGCATACATTAATGTCATCTTAAATTACAAGAGGCGCTGAAATACTTATTTACAGAAACTTCTATAGACAAATTGTTCGGTTAAACATCCGTACTTCGTAGATACATGCGAAGCATATTAGCACAATCGATGCACATGTGCATGCATTTGACCACCCTGAAGTCACTTAAAATTGACTATTATTTAACACCATACATATTTAATTATATTTCCATCTCCATAGATATTACTATTTAGTTTTTTTTTTCTTTCAAAAAATATTTCTAGGTGGAAAAAACTTTCACATAATATACTTCATTAACGTTTCATGATAATCGATATACTTAGTGACTCGTCCTCTGACTCTTCCTTTTAATTCAACTGCTCTCTCAAAAATCAAACCTCCACCCTTCCTGAATTTTCACACTTACATTATTAATGATTCATTACTATCTAGAGGGTCGCTGATATAATCAAATTATTAAATATGAACGCTTTCACAAGTTGACAAATCTAATTTTGCCATCGGCGGATAATTCCACAGTGTGCGGTGACTCTAGAACGTTTATTACTAGACGTGTGTGAAATGACTCGATTGTAATAATTTTGTGCAATATTTTAGCTGAAATAATTGTGTTGAGGTCTGTATGGAATTTTGGCATCCGTTATTAAGGATACGATACTGTGACACGTTGAAATACTATTGTTGTTATAATTCGTTAAATAGGACAAATAAAATGATGCTATATTTAAACTGTTTGTTGATTTGTCCATCCTTGAAATACTATAATTTTAACGGTCCTAAAAGATTGCCAAAAGCACCATCTCTACAAAGAAAAAGATATATGTATTGATGAATACTGAATATACACACCAAATTAAAAATATTTAGTTATACAAAATGAAAGACAGTAATTATTTTGATTGTGTGTAGTTTATTCGCAAATCTTGTGAGTTACTCGTATATTTATTTTGAGTGAAGACAATGTTTGCAACACATAACTCGTCGTCCGTCGACCGGCGGTTGTAAAGCCCAGGCCACACTGTCGTAAAGATCCACCCACGCCCCAATATCACAAAAGCGATCGCAAAACGAATCCAATTCAAACAAAACAGCTATTATTATATCGGCGTAAATAACTCGAAATTGTTGATTTACTTGATGTACTTTGAGTTATAATACCACAATCATTTGGCAGCGAATTTTGCCAAAAATATCGATTTAATAATTGAGGCTACGTGTCCCATATCGAATTGGTTATTATACGAAGTTTAATTTAGATTAAAAATAGATTTTAATCGTGTCAGTGTAGCACGCAACTACTAATAAGCTAAGTAGGCAGAGAGAACCTAAGGGAGTAACTCTCAATTCACCAAATTTATGAAACTTCGAATTTAATCAATTATTTAAGATAAATTTCTCCGTGTCAGCTTCGAATCCACACCTATCACATAGGTACTATTAAACATTTGCTGACAGTGCGTAGATCGCTATATAGCATATTTTATCCCGCATTCAGAGCAAGGAAATGAAAATCGTTCCCCCCGAATGGGTATCGAATCCCTAACCCTCGCGATTGAAGAAAGACGCCTGCACCACGACGTCCCTATCCGTA
>DWAN01000803.1:0-20761 GCA_018230445.1 Heliconius hewitsoni
GTTCCCTCTGCCTACCCTGCTGTGTGCGGGATACAGCGTGAAGCTGATTTATTTACAACATACAAGTAAAGTAATAAAAAAATACGGAACAAATTAATATGAAACAGATATTTATTCATATTAGTTTATGACCAAACATTGAGTATCCCACATGTGAAAAACTTGAGTATGTTGATACTATGAGAGAGTTTTCCTCATTCTAGATTTTTTTATGAAAAACAGAGTACACAGACAAGAGTAACAGAAAGTAACGCTCTGTCTGATTCTACTACTAATTACTAAGAGAATAGTTTGCGGCGTTAGTGTCCGCCACCTTGTGCACACTGTCGTCAATTAATTGAAGAAACAAAAACAATTTATAGAAAGTTTTTGTTTTGATCAAATATAAAATGGTTGAAATTTTCAGCTGATCCTACATTAAACTACACTTCAGTGACTCCATTTAAACTCGATCATTCATACTTAATAGAGTAATCGTGGTAATTTTGGTTACTTTTGACATTTCAACACAGATTATTTTACATAAGTTGAAATTTTGTGTTTGAAATCGATTTAAAATAATATTTGCTACTAATTACCTACTATGGAAATAACGAAATATTAATAGGAGAAGATTGTTGTGGATTCGATCCACTTTCGGGAAAATTATTAGTATTCTTAAATTAGTCGATGCCTGATTTTTTTTTGTTTTTCATATATATATTTTCACTTCCATCATTTCAATTTTGTATTGATATACAATTAAGACGTATTTAAAATTTAAATGATAATATGTCTGTAGGATTCATGTAGACAGCCAGATTCTTCCCACAATTTTATTTTATAAAAAAACACGTATAAACATTATTTGGTGATGATGTAAAAAATATATATTTTTATTTAAGTATTTTTTTTAATATCACTCTGCATCCCGAACATAGCAACGCGCCATTTTGAGCCTGGGGACCAGGTAGTGTTAAAACACTTTGTTCCTTTTAAGACACTCAGGTTCTCCACTTTCCGCCAAATTCTGGACGCATTGCGTGTTAAGTGGCGGAACTTAACGCCACGCTTTGCCTCGTTACCAGACCTTGTGCCGCTGCATATGACTAGTTAACAATTATTTTCGGAAATATATAGTTTGTAATTATAAATATAAACATTTATTTGTCTTATTACATTAATTAATGATGTAACCCGACCCAGTATCACAGGCAGTTGCGGTGATCGCCCTAATTATCCATGTAATTTTCCACGTATTCATATAACCTAACACTACACGTGAATACTATCGTAAGGCAACAATTAAAATATACCTTTTTCATTCTAACTTATACTATTATTGTTAATAGGAAAGAGATGGCATCACTCCTTGCACACTTCGTCAAAATTATAACCGTACTTCTCAAATAATAAATGGCCGTGAACTTACTACAGTGCGATTCGTATAAATTTTATCATATTATTTCCAAACTAGAAGACTGATAGAATAATCCTCAGATTAGTCAATTCGGGCCCAATAAAGATAGATACAGATTAAAGATCAACCGACTTACCGATCCCTATCGTCGCCGATAACATTGTCGGTTTAAATTTCACAAATGACAAATAGTGATAACGTACCAAACGGGAAACGCAATTCTTCGGCTATCAATACTAAACTATTTCTGTCAGAGGAAGAACCAAAAAATGATGTGGCTGGCAGTGTAATGGACGGTCTCATGATGGAGAACTCCGAAGGTTATAAAGTGTACAAATCTAGATGGTTGATGCTAGTGTTTTTTGTATTGTACTCCGCGTCGAATTCTCTCCAGTGGACCCAGTATACGATCATTTCAGACATTATAGTCAAATATTACGGTGTGAGAAGCAATGTTGTGTCTTGGACGTCCATGGTGTATATGATAACGTATGTGCCGTTAATATTTCCTGGTAGCTGGTTGCTGGATAAAACGGTGAGTGTTTTTTATTTTATTTTTTTTAAATATTTATTTAAGGGATAAACAAGAGAAATATCGAAGAAGACCTCTTTTCTTACATTTTTTTAGCTTCACGCTGTATCCCGCATTTTACACGGTGAACCAAGGTTCACCCTGTAAAATGCCCAGAGGGAACCTAGGAACCTAGTGTTAAGACATTTCGTTACCATTAACACGCTTTTGTCCCGGATCTCGCACCTACATGATATGATAAAATATCAGTATAATTTAATTTACCAATTACGATGAATTATTTTGCAATCCTTTTATAATAGAAATTACAATAAAGAAAACAAAAAAAATTAAGGACGCAGTGACACAGTGTCTGACTGTTAATGTTGTTTGTAACCTACATGATTTTCAATCGGGGTAACTAATTATTTACATTTCCTCGCTCTGGTAACAAAATAAAGAGCGGCGTTAAATTCCCCCACTCAACCCACAATGTCTCGAAAATTGAGCAGTCCGTGAGGAACGGAGTATCCATATCTTAACACTAAGTTTGCACTGCCTACCCCGATTCCCCGCTATATGTAGTATATGCCGTGATTATAATTTAATTCTATAAAAATAATACTTTCAACACAAAATTACATGCAATTTCTCTAGAAAATAATTTATTGGACCGATAAATTTTAAATAAATATTTCATTTTCTCGAGTGGCGATCGAACCCATTACCAGTCGATTTTGCAGCAGACTTTGTGCCCCTGTGCCACAATAACAAAACGATTGGCCACAAAGTCAAAGTTAAATAATTTTATTCAAAATATTAAGTTACATGCTTCATTTTTTGAACGTCAAACAATTTACCAGTTCATTAAGATTAATGCCTCAGACCTGAAAAGAACCGGCTCAAGACTCTCCGGGACTTTTAATAATAAATAATCAATTTTATACAAATACAATATATTTAATTATTTGTGACAATGATACCAATAACAGACAATAATGAAAAAAAAAAAAGAATTATCATTTCGTTCTCTATAATTACCTCCTCCCCCTAAGAGTGGCAAATTTATGAAGTTATGAAAGTAGTAAAGTAGTATTTATCACCTATTGAAAATATTTTCGTCGTCCTTCTGGGTAATACTGCATTGCCTAATAAGCCTTAATGCATGTAGCCTGGCAAAACTTAACGCCGCACTTTTTGAATAGAAACCGTAAAAGAGTAATTATAACAAATAATTTTGAATTAAGAAGATATCCTTGTGATATAAGAGACTTGTGATATAATATATAAGCGACATATGCTCAAATATGATTTAATAAATGTTACAGATCGATAATTTTCCGCAATATTTGGAATGAGGTTCTCTCTAACTTATCACTGATATAATATTTTGTAGTTCAAGTCTTATTATCAGTTCAAGTATTTCAATTTATGTGAAATTATGCGATATCTACAGTGTTATCAGATCAGCTGTTCACTGTTTCATAGAATGATATAAGATATTGTCGTTGGAATGACTGCGAGGATTATAGTAGTCTTTGAATAATCTTATATTACATAACTATAAAGTATGAAAGAAAACAGTTTTACATCCGCCACGTGATTTTAGTTGACGCTTTGTTCAATATAAAACTAATTTCTTTTCTAAATATAATATTTGATAATTACATAGGATTTGGTTTTTCATTAAACTTTCTCATATAAAAGAATATCTTTGGTTTATTCAAATGTTGAATAATTTAGGATTTTTGATGATGAATGTTTGAGTTATTTTCATTCTAAAATAATGTTTGAATGCAGGATACAAAAAAAATCTATATACATATTATTATGTTGTTTCGGCGCAAATTGTAGTGTTACGATATTTTCCGGGAGCATCCTTTGACACAAAGTTCATGCACTGGCACGCTTTCAGGTTTATGCTACGTTAGGTAGATATCGAGATTAATGTTGAATATATTTTATTATTATTATTGCATAGATACATGAATTTTAAGGCCATACCGGCGAAGCGGCACAATAGCTTACTGAAAGCTCAAAAGTTATGTTTTCAATTCCCGGTCGCTTGAATAAAGTGTTATTATCTTATATTTTCTCGCTCTGGTAACAAAACAAACGGCGGCGTGCGTTTCTCCCATACATACGCAATATCTCGAGGATCAGGCGGTGTGTGGGCGGTGTGTCTCTGCCTACTCTGCTAGATGCGACGACACAGCGTGAAATTCAATAAAAAATCCTAAGCCTTTGTATTTTTCTTTAAATATTTCTTTATGTGTCGTATCATTCAATGTGACATTGGCGAATTGATTGCTCAATTGGCACTTCCAAGACAATCACAAATCTGAAACTACTATAATATAGCTATAACCTTATGTTACGATGTTAATAATGCTTATTGAGAAGGAAATGTTACGTACATTTTATATAATAGTCCTGTATAGGTACAACAAAAGTAACAGAGATCGACATGGCGAAGCGGCCCAACATCTTACTGTAACGGGACAGTTCTGAATTTGATTCCCACCCAGAATAATGAATTGTCTGGTAACAAGAGGTCCAGAGGTTCTTCACGTAACACGCACTTAAAACAGCGCGAAACTAAGCAAACAAATTATTATTCCAATAAATAAAACACATAGTACTTACAATTTTAACAAATATCTAGTTTTAAGCATATATGCTTGCATCTGTATATACATGCAAACTTAAAAGAACTGCTATTAAACGCACTTCAGTTGGTTAACTCTATTTCCTGTTGCATGGTACCGTTTCGGTGGTAACTTTATATATTTGCATACCGGGTACTCTAGACTCCGCAATGTATCCTTTATCTATACATATAATAAAATTGTGCCCGATTCCTGTCTGTATATGCAAGATAAAGAGAAAATATATTATTGAGCGCATTTGCAAATGTCATAGAAACCAAACCGATGATTTTTAAAGTTTTGGCTGTTAATCTGTGCTGTGCACATTAAACTCAGGAACGAAAATCAATTGAAATACAAATAAAATACAATAATGTATACACATTATTGTATTTTGGTAAACATTACTTAACATTTAGTGTTTGTTTTATTAAAATTGGTTAACAAATAAAAACGTTATATCAACATAAAGTGTTTGGTTCGACAGAATTGCTACAACATAATTATTTTATTGAATTGTGTAGAACTGCAATTTTAAATATACAGATATTATCTTCAAAATGATAATGTTATTAGATCCCGAAAGTAACTTAGATGAGTAAATAAATATTTGTGCAGTTCTAGTGGCCGAAGCCGCGAGCAGGTCGCTAGTCTTGTAACTTAAGTCACTACGAGTGTAGTGTTGTTTAAAAGTTATTCTATTGTACAGCTTAATACTTATTTTTGTTTTATTCAATCTAATAAATATGTAGTATAGTACAGTAGAAGATAGAGTATCTGTGGCATGAGAGTAATGAGAAATGTGGATGTAACTCCCTCACCGTTACAAATTATATACAGCGGGTGAAGTGTCGTGCCGTTCAATTTAAAGCGTTACTAAATTTTAATTAAGAAGGTACTTTTGTACTTAACAGTAGTTCTCCGAAGGCGTTAGACGGTTACGAGTTTGATTCTCATTCGGGGAATGAATTATTTCATTTTATTTGTTTTGGTTACAAATTTGGACGGTGCATAGGCAACGGAGTGGCTTAACAGTATGCTCCCTCTGCCCATCCTGCTATATTTAGGGTATAAAGAAAAAGCGTTAAGCTATAAAGAAAAAGTAGATGAGTTTCCTTTTTGTGGCCTTTTATTATTATTCAAAATGTTTGAAGGAGTTTTTCAACAACTCCACTGTCTGCCACAGTAATGACAGTGATGTAAGTAAATGTTTATTTTCTTTGTTTTAAACTAATTTTTACTTGCAACATATTATTGACAAAGTCGACAGAAAAAACCTCGCTTCGTTATATTTTACGTAATAGTTAATTAGGTACCATATTTTAGCTTCATGTAGCACCTCAAATTAAAGCTGGGTTGACAGGGGAAACCCGTCTTCGACACCATACGTGTTTGGTGGCGGAGCTCCACGCCACGCTTTATATTTTTAGAACATCAAGAATATTTATATTATTTATTCCTCTGATCATGAATCGAAACCACAACCCTCGCGTATTATTTGGACGCTGTACTTATAGCTGCGCAACAACGACGTTGTTCTTACAATTTAAAAATATATTAAGATTTTTATAGCAAAAAATAAATTTCTAGCAAACGATTTTAATTCGAGTATTAGATGGTAGATAAAGAGACGAGAGAGAAAACAAGTCGTTCTACGTTTTCTGCTAAACAAGAAAAAAAAATTAATAATAATCATGTCTATTCTTAATATCAACATTGACCACACTAACGGGACTCGATTCCACAACTACCTCATCCCAAAACCTTTTCACCAGCGCTACAAAGACGATTTAATATGAAAATATTTTAATATCCCGACACAATTTAAAACACAATGCGTGTTTGAAAGAATCCATTATCTAGCAATGCTAACAACCTCGACAACAATGGTTAGCGTGATGATATATGGGGGCCGAAGTGTCAAGCTTGGAGTTTGAATGGGTTAGTACGTGCGAATTTCATTTTCAGGCGTGTTTTCATCTTGTATTGTTGTTGATAATTAGGTTCATAAGTTAGATTGATTTATGTTGTTGACATATTATGTTAAAATGTTTAACTTGTATGAGCAGGTTTACGCTTTTTTTTGGGTAGCATGGTGGTATTAAGGATTAAGACACTTCGTTCCTTAGTGGGAATCGAACCAACAAACATGGCGTTTACAGTCATAAGCATTGCCACTGTACCACAACGGAAATGTGTATACGCTTCACTCTGTATCACTCACTCCGTTCCCATTAAGAAACTTCCGTTTCGTATTTCAGAGAAATTTAAATTTATTCTTATAATATGATAACGTAATGTTAAGACACTCCGCCCACCACTTTCCATAAATTTTAAGGTCGTTGTTCTAGATCTATTTCAGTAGTTCATAATTCCTATACCTAGTACCATTATTCACAGATAAGCCACCATGCCATATGTCTTGTAATCGCGTTTTGACTAGCAGGTTGTCAACTAACGGCGGAACTTACAATTTATTACCCAATGTAGTACAACCTGACAGATGTGAGGCCGGCACAAACGAGATATATAGCTAATAGGAAACGAGCAGGCGTTTAGGCGTTTGTGATGATTTTAGTTAGTTCTTGTGTAATTGATATTAGAAATTTGCAGGCGCTGAATTTTTGATTTGTTTATTTTGATTTTTTATGTTAATATTATTAAAAACATTTTTTTTATCTCGGATATTTTATTTCGCGGATTTTTATCTCGCGGATCGGTACCACTGTATCCCTGCAGGGCAGGTAGAGAGAATTTGGTGTTCAAACACTCCATTCCCTAGTTTCTGGCCAAATTTTTAATTTAAATACATAAATTACTTTCTTTTCTAAATAGAAGCCTCAAAGTGGCTTATTTCCTATAATGTGACGTTTATGCAAACTTGAGCAAACATTTTAACTTTAGATTAGTCTCGGAGGAGGGCAGCGGTTCATTTTAATACTTGCACCAGTCAACCCAGAGTGGACTTGACATTAATCGTATGTTTAAAATAGGAAGATATTAGCATATAATAGGAATATGAGAAGAAGAAGTCATTAACATTAGGTATCAGTTAATTATATAGTAAGTGTAAAGGCTAGTTTGATTTAACTTTTTTGTAATATTAAAAAAAAACAATTTTTTTAGTCATGAATCCATAAGGGCACGGTTCGGGAACAGAATTCCTTTTTTTAGTTTCACACTGTATCCCGTGTGTAGCAGTGTAGGCAGAGAGAACCTGGGGACCCAATGTTAAGACACTCGGTTATGACACTTTCACTCTCCACTTTCCGCTGAATTCTCGAGGCATTACGTGTTGCGTGGCGGACAACAATTCACTTGACTGCCTCGTTACCAGAACGGGGAAAATGAAAGTATGAAATATTTAATTTTCTCGAGTTTAAATCGAACCTACAACCGTCGTATTTACAGTCGCACGCTTGTACCCCTGCGGTCTCAGCGACAAGTTGTAATTTTATTTTATGTACAGCTTAACGCTTTTCACTCTGTCTTATAATATTAAGTCTAATTATGGAGCAATTCCGAGACAGCTGCTCGACTAACGACCTCTGCAATTTGCTGAAGACGCTTTTCCACTTTCCATACAGTTTAATTACATATCCAAGGAATGACAGGAACTTGAGACAAAGTATTTTGTGCTAGTGTTCGTCCGAGACTTGGTTCGTGTTAATATTTACAAATATACAGTATATGTATACGGGAAATTTAACAAATATTTTACTACAATAACAGTTGAATCTTAAGTAATTTATAGCAACAGGCAGATCTTTAAGAGGGATTGAGTATTGTATGGTTATTCTGAAAATCTAAGCATTTATACGAGAATAAAATTAATGTTGTGTGTGTGTGTGTGTTATTAAATGCAAAATTTCTCGAAAATTAGGCAGATGATGTATGTGATATGAGAGTGAGTTGATAAGAAAGTATGAGATAATAACCTTCCTCGATTCTCCGTACATCCAGATATATGTGGAGAGTCAATATCAAATGTATAAAAAGGTGTGCACGTGTGACGCGAAAGTCGTATGTCAGTAGCTACTTTTTGGCGTCTACTACTACTACGTACGTATTTACTTAGTTATTATTTCATCTTCAAACTAAAAACTATATAGCTAATAAGTTAAACTAACAAAGTGCCAAGCAATAGTTAAGCTGAATTTGAACCTATTGGTTATAGCTTCTGTTTTTCATATTTTAACAAAGATACCAACAGGAAAACCGGAATTTTGTTAAAAAAATATATTCTTTTAATCTTCTTTGTACTTTAATCTTTTTGTCTGCGCTAACCCTAAAATTTGGTAAACTTCGAAGACGAACATTTTGTAACAGACGCCGAAGCGCAAAAGTGATGAATTCAAATTTTTTGAGTCACATTGCCTAAGTTGTTTTATAAGTAACTAAAGATGCCTGTCAGGTCGCCTTTTAGTATAAAGGCTTATTAAATACTTTAACATTAAAAAAAGCTAAAAAAAACATTAGGCAGCGTAGCCGCACAGTGTCTATGGGTTTGATTACCTGCACGATGGTTATGGGTTTCATCACTCAGGGAGAAAAATATATTTTAACTTCCTTGCTTCGGTTACAAGATAAACTACAATTTTGAACTTTGCTGTTCTACATGTTGGCCGTTGGATTTCTACGTCTAAATTCTTTTTTTTGCTATGTATTTAGGGTTCCGTACCTCAAAAGGTCCTCGGTAAGCGAGTCCGTCTCGCACTTGTCCGGTGTTTTTATTAGTAAAATGTTTGACAAAAGACTATTTTGGAGTGAGCACAGATTAGCAAAGACCACAAGTATTGCTACTGCTATGTCTATAGTAAAAGATTTTGTGTTGTAGCTTTTTATCCCTTTAATATACATAAGAAGTTTTGCCTTAAACATTATATTAAAATTCAATTACAATAAAACCAACCACCTCACTTCTTTAGAGACATTGAGATTATAATGTATATTTTTAATAAACGTACTTGAAGTATTTTTTTAAGTCAAGGCTGTCCAGCCCCAACCCCAATGCCAGGGCATTTGAAGTTGCCGGCCATGAGTAACTGCCCACTGGTAGTCGTCAACAGATAGAATGGCTGCCGTCTCCAGTCACTTGCCAATTAAGTGACCGCTGAACGAACAGTAACAAGTCGTTGTCATTATGATTTTTTGTTATCATTTTTAATTTCTTTTATTATCTCATTCTAAACAACTAATGAGGAAATAAGTAATGAAATATCCAATAATAAATCCTCGAAATTCAAAATCAAATTTCACTAATTTTAAGTTTTTTTACTGTTATGACAATAAAGATCCTTACGTGTTTCGTTGAACAGTTGAACAGCCTTGCCTTAAATTAAATAATAAATTTGAATACCGTCAGAGTGCAGCGGCACAGCATCTGATTGTAAAGGTGACGAATGTGGGTTCGAGTCTCACTCACTCCCAAATACCACCCAAAGCAACACTGGAATAGTACCTACTTACTATATAATTTAAACAATGTATAAACAAACTAAAACAGAGTACATTATAGAATGTACTGTTGTACATTTTACCGGTATGACATTGTTTTGGAACTGTTCCATACCGGCGAGTTGGGAAACGAGCGCTTCACATTCACCTGCCATGCCGACCACTTTACGCGCTTATAAATTATATATATACATATACATATATATATATATATATATATATATATATATATTTGGAAATTTTAATTAAACATTATAAATATTCTCGGTTAAAATAGTTAATAAAGAATTAGACGATAGATTTGTTTTAAAGATTTTCTTTCTTTTAAAGAGTTCTTATCTCGAAAGTAAATATCTGTTAATAGAATGAGATTTCAATAGAATGATAGGAGGTATCAAATGCAAATTGATATTAAATATATACAAGTCTCACGACAGATTTTTTAACTACCAGCAGTTTATATAAGATATGTGGAAAGACTGTACGTGGTTCTCTTCTCTACTTCCTCTATATTTTAGAAATATATTAAATTCTTTTTAAAATATATGATTAAAACTAAAGTTCTTAATTGCATTATAAATATATGTACATAATTTTACATACAATATACTCACTGGGTGTTATTTTATGAAAAAGTAATTACACTAAAACGTGGTTGAAATGTATTAGTTACAAGTAATTTAAGTTATCCAATTAAGTTAAGTATGAAATATACATAATTGCCTGACTCTATATTCTTACTAAAAACTCCCATTTCTTTATCATTAAGGTAATAATTTATAATGACTTTAAACTTAAGGTGTAGATATTTTTCTTTATCAAATATGAAGTGAATAGTGTGTTTGAATATTATTGTGTAGTTGTTCTCAGCCCGTCAACAGGAAATGTCGAAAATTTGTGCAGTAGGTAAGGAACGAACCTTCTCTCCTGGATCCTTAGCGTATCCTGCTATCCTGAGGAATACCGCGTTGAGATTTTTATTTATTAACTTATTTTTTAATTGATTATAGTCATCTAATTGAAGAAAATATACTGTATTATATTAATTTGATATAATTTTTCACATAGAACTGAATTTTAGTAAAGATCTTCGTGATACCTTCACAAATAAAATGTCAAAAGTCCCCATCGGTCACAATTTGTTTGCTAACTATTAGTAATTACTTATAATATATTTCGAATATGTACCCATAACATAATATGTGTAAGTAGGTACATATTTTACTCGTTTTTATGTTAGCCTAATCGATTAAAGGTTAAGTGATAATCATAATCTACTTACGATATATTTAATCTGTATCTCGTCAAGTATTATAATATAACTGGCGATTCACGATCATTTATATATGTTTTTTTATATATGTATATGTTTCTCTCGGTTATCAGAGCACTAGGGTGCAAAGGAAGCGTTGGGCGTGATTGAGGAAAATTGAAAACAGTCGAGTGCGGGCGGCCGCGCGTCTCGCACACCTCGTTCGCCGTTACAGCCAAAATACGCGGGAAATTGACAATAATACTTATAAACTAAGACAATAATATATACAGCCGAAAAATATATTTATAAAATTATTAATGTGCCATACTTAAATTAAATACAAAGAAGAATGACGGATTTAAAGAATTTAGAAGTCAGTGGCAGCGTGATGGACGGTGTAGCTGAGAAGGGAGGCTTGGGGGATTCCCCAAAGAAATCTCCCGTTGAATATAAGGCTTATCCTATTAGATGGCTGGTTCTGTTTATATTCGTTCTGTATTCAGCCACGAATGCGATGCAGTGGTTGCAGTACAGTATAATACAAGACGCGGTGGTAAAGTATTACGGGGTTAACAGCATCACCGTGTATTGGACCTCGATGGTTTACATGATAACTTATATACCACTTATCTTCCCGGGAAGTTATCTGCTGGATAAAACTGTGAGTACCTATATTATTTTTATGCCTATTACAGATTTAAGTCGCTAATTACCGACTTTAAAAAGAGGTGGTTCTCATTTCCATTGGTGTGTTCTTTTTTGTATGTACACGGATTACCGATTACCGATTTTGATTAATTTCTCATTTATTTATTTTGTTTAACGCTGTATACGGTACACCGTAAATAGTACTGCGATCCCCGCACTCACTGCACAATTTTCAAGTTTCATTCATAAAGCGAAACTCAACGCCGTTACTAGAGCGAGGAAACAAAAATAGTTCCTCAAGTGGGAATCGTACTCACAACCATCGCGCTTACAGAAGCTGTACCACTGATCCTAAGCGATTACTTAACAGTTACCATCTATTTTATTTTTAAATACTTTAAGATAAAATTTTATATTAATAAATCATTATTTTTATATATTTTAACATGTAGAAAACTATATTTAAAAAGTAACTACTATATTATGTACGTTAGTATGTATATTAACGTACATAATGTAGCAGTTACTTTGAAATGCAGTTTTTTTGTTATCTTATTACTTCGAGGCCATCGTGCGACGTTTTAACAGCGTCGGATTGTAAGCGTAATGGTTGTGGGTTTTATTCCCACTCGAGGGAGGGGAGGCAAAAACACGCAATTGTTGAGGGCAGAACTCAACGCCGCGCTTTGCCTTGACACCAGAGCGAAGAAGTGGACATAAAAATTTAAATAAATATTCCATCTCTTCAAGTTGGGATCGAACCTACAACCAGTTGGTTTTACAGTCACACTTTGTGCCCCTGTGTCACGACTGGCCTCATTAAAATAATTTGCAATAACTATAAGTTATTTTAATTTTACTACCTTTATTTTATAAAAAATAGCGAAGATTCTTTTTTTATCGCAGACTTTATATTTGTTTATTCAGTTTGAAAAGAATAAAGTGTTTTTTTTATAAATAATATTTATGTAAACAAAATTGGTAGAGCGTAAGAAAATCGTTCAATTGATGACATTGGCTGTTGTTCGATGCCGCTAAGGATTTTAATTTTATAAGTAAAGTTTGGATCAATTTTAATAGCTTGAAAAGAAAATTAAACTACTCTTCCCAACGAATTGCAGTTTACAAACAAAACTCAACGCCGCGCTTTGTATTGTTACTAGAGCGATGAAAATGAAACATTTTTTTTCTCTCGACTGAAAATTGAACCTACAACCAGTCAGGTGCTCTGCCGCTTTGCCACAACAACTTTTAAAATTGTTCTAAGCCGTTTAGTGTTTTGAAGCCACAACCACTTATATTTATGAATTTATCAGATTCGCATTCAGCACTTCGCTATTGCGATATTCTTTTTCTTTAAACAGCTTTTTAGCTTAGAATGAATTTTAAATAGTTTTATTCTTAGAATTCAAGATGAACACTTGACATTTTAAATGTGCCATCTCATATTCAAGTAACTATTACACTTTGTAGAGTAGGCAGAGATCATTTAGTGATCTATATGTTACTCTGTTACATTAACTTTCGCAATTTTTTACATTAGGAGCTGGGACATTTTGTTTAATTTTGATTTGTTATTGTTCGAGTTATATTTATCTTATTTATAAATAATTCTTAAGCAGTCTCGCCTCCATCGTCGAATGGAAATAACTACTCGTTATACTTATACTGTAAAACGTATTGAAATACTTTATTTAAATCTAAATATTTAATAAATAGTATTCTCTTTTCCCAAAGTTAATATCGCTGGCGGCGGAAATTTGTAAAAATCTCCCTACAGAGATGCTAACAAGTAAGTAAGTCGTAACAAGCGTATAAAAATTTCGACGTAGCTCGATAAGAACGTATGGCTTAGTTTGTCAGAGCGCCTGGACGGTTTTCAAAGAGGCGCAGGTTCAAATCCCGCTACACACCATTTTTTACACGTTTTCTTAATAAAATACTTACTAAGTAAATGTATAAAACGTTTTTTTCCTAAGTGTGGAATAACACTTTAAAAAATGTAAAAATATTTTTTTAAATAACTACTCGATATGTGACACATTCTAAGAACGAGAACTGACCGAGGACTGACCGTGGTGATATTACATACTGTCTTTCTCAACAAATGGACTATACAGAAAAATAATATATTTGAATTGAAATCAATAGTTCATGAGATAAGTCCTCTAACTAAACATACTTTTCAGCATAATAAATCAGTATAGATATTCCATATAATGTAGGGCAGAGCGCCTACATCAGGCTAGTCCAGTCTTTTATTAAGACACTCCGTTAAAAAATTCTTTACTTTCAATTTCATAAAACAATATACATAAAAACGTTGTATATTTACTTTTGTTAGTCGTTATTTTCATATAACAACATGGATTATAGGAAAGAACACACACATAGAATTCGGAAAATGTGAAATGGAAGTGTCTTAAAGGGGACCGAAGTGTCTTAACACTTCCCTCCCTCCCTGCCTATCCTGCTACGTGAGTGATAAAACGTGAACTAAAAAAAATTTGTAATTAAAAAAATGTAAATAACAATTGCATTTAGTCAAATATATCTCAATTATAGTAAAACAGTCGATCATTTATAAGGAAAATTGCCATTTAAGGAAATTGTTTCCCGTAGTGCCACAGTGGACATAAATTACTCGATAACGAGCTTAATCCCGGGAGACAAGAATAAATCTAATAAGCTGGAGATGAAAAATCTTATTTACATATCTTTTTTGTCCTTGTAACTGACTACAAGTCACTGTATGCAAGTTAATTTCTATGATTATCGTCGTAGCGTTTAACTTTAAACGCGACGGTTATGGGTTCGATTCCCATTTTTATTAATATTCCCATTGCTTCGCTCTGGTAACAATGTAAAGCGCGGCGTTGAGTGACTCAACACGCAATACCTCGAAAATCCAATATACAGCGTGAAGCTAATAAAGTTATTAAAATTTATAAGCTTCTTTATTTATCTAAAGCTGTTCTATCAACAAAACTATTAATTCTATACTCGGGACGGTATCTCTTAATTGAGTAACTTTCTAGGACCTCACTAAAGATTAATATTGGCGTAGCTTGGACGTTAACTCCAAAGCTCAATATGACGTTTAATTAAAATATACTTCTGTTTAGTCATGCTTTATCCCTTGTAAAACTAAGAAAGCGTTAAAACACTCCGCTCTTCACTATTCTGCCTGAATTTGAGACAGCGTGTTGAGTGGCAGAACGCTACGCTGCTTGCTGTCTACAAAAGCGCAAAAATAATTTTTTTCCCAACTTAATTCATACCATTTGGAGTCAATCCTTCTCTCTAAATATGCCTCGATGGACTGATACTTTAGACTATGGATAAAATATATATTTAATTTTATTCCATATGTTTCCCAGGTTTTATTTGTAACTCGCAACCTCGTCTACTTGGACAAGAAAACATAAATACCATTGTTTTACGTTTCAGTAGGGATATTGACAAATCCTCTCTTAGTGCTC
The DNA here is from genome assembly GCA_018230445.1 of Heliconius hewitsoni. Lineage (NCBI taxonomy): Eukaryota > Metazoa > Arthropoda > Insecta > Lepidoptera > Nymphalidae > Heliconius > Heliconius hewitsoni. The sequence continues at coordinate 15,401 of DWAN01000803.1, forward strand.
CCCTACATTTTCCAAGGAAAGTACGTCCCTTTCTGCATTTTCTGTAGGTCATTCAGAACTCCAGAACTTCAGTAAATTCTGTACCTATTTAGATTTATTTAATCTAAAAAATTATTATAAAAATATACAAGTTAAATATTTAAAAAAAAAATAAACATTATTAACAAAAAACGAAACGGTAAAAGGGATATCTCTATAAATAATCATTTAATATCACAAACAACATTAAAAAGAATAAATTATTTTTATGTTATACAATAGCATAAATTAGTTACGGTCACGTATAAAATAGCCTTTATCCGCACGTTGATGCGGTGATCCAAAAAAATGGCCACAACTGGAGTCGAACCTGCCCTGACCTTTGAACTTTTATTGAATTATACCTAAATTAATAATTATAAAGGTCTGGTTCTGACGTAAAGCTAATGCTCGTATCGTTATTCATCATATTGAAAATGAAGATGGTGTAAATAAATGAAATATCAGTCAAGTCCGAGTTGGACTTGAATATTGAAGGTTTCAGGCTTTTGTTTTATGTGTCCCTAATTTTTATAATTAGTTATAAACTGGTTTTGTAATCGTAAAATTGCATATATTTTAAAGAATAATAATAATATTTTAATGTATTTATTTTTGAAGTTAAATAAAAACGTAAGATGAAGAAAAATATCATTATAACTTCATCTTTTAACCACATAAAGGCATATATATGACTTCTATCTTTTGACTGTTTCAGTTTGATATTTTTGTAAGACCTACATTCATTTAATAGACTGGCTGTAATTGGAGGGTTTTGTGCTTTTTGTTGGTACGGAATTCCAGCAATGGGTATTTTTCTATGGATATAGTTATACGTTCTTTTCTTTCTTTGAAAAATGTACCTACTACTACTTGTTTTGTATAGCTTCATATTGTATCCTGCATATGCTAGGATAGGCAGGGGGAACCTATTTTTAAGACACTGCCTTCCCCACTTTCCAAGACATTGCGTGTTGAGTGACGAAACTCAATACAGCAATTGAACAAGAGGGAATTGAACCTAAAACCGACGCGCTTGCGATTACTACGAATTAACTACAATAAAATACATAATAATATAAGTACAATATAAAACTGCTGCTGTAAATGTTAAATTAAAAGTCGTTTTTAAAACAGGTCACCCGAGAACAATTGTTAGGTGAAAATTTTAATTAAGACAATTTTTCTAAGGTTTCTAAAAATATTCCATCCGAGACTTAGAACTCGTCTCGTGTCTCTTAAATTATTTTCATCTAGATTTAGAAAGTTAAATTAAAAACTAGGGAATAAATAACTATATAGAACTAGAATCTCTCTGCTTATACATATAGGCCCATATAGGCCATATAATCGGGCAGGAATCGGAGAACAGAGGGTTTTGATACTAGATTATCTTTATGTTAGATTAGATGCGATTACTATGGAGGGAACGTAAAGTTGAAATTTAAAAAAAAAAAACTTTAACCTTAAAAAGTTTATGCGACAATAAATACAGTGAATCCATCTTGGAGCGACAGAATACTAATCTATACAATAGTATATACTATAAACAACCGTTTTAATTATGTATAAACGTTCTGAAAACAGTAAAACTCAACATTTTGTAATTAATATTAAAATTTTAAGAGCGATATATCAATAAGTTATGTTTACAATGCTTTAAGAATAAACGTTATTTATTGAATGAATGCATTGATTTTCACACTGTAGATTTGTGTAGGCAAAAGAGCCGCGTTGATGTTCGTCAATTAACACGCAATGCTTGGAAAAATCGGCGAAAAGTGGGGAACGAGTGTGTCTCCGAGAACTCAGTTCCCAAGGTTTCTCTGCGTACTCTGTCATATGCGGGAGCAGCGTGAAGTTAAAAAGAAGTACCTATACAGGATCAGTCTTAGATATGAAGATACGAAATACAAAATAGTGCCTGGCATTATTAAATCAGCATAAAATCTTATATGAGTCATACATGTTTTTAAACATTTTTAAAGTGCTATTCCACACTTAGGAAAGAAAAATACTTATTTAGAAAAAGTATAAAAATTTGAACTTAGCGGGACTTGAACCCGCGCCTACTGGAAACATTGTTTCTTCGTGAAGGCGCGGGCTTGAGTCCCGCTACGTTCAAATTTTATTACGTTTTTTAAATAAGTAAGAGTCATAAAGTTTCTGCAAGTCAAGATTATATTTAAATTATTTTTATTTCCTCTATGTGAGGCGTTGAGTTAATTTTCTCGACACGCAATTTCTAGATTTCGGCAGGGAAAAGTATAGAATATATATATTTTTTACTTTGTCTTTGACTAGAACATGACGACTAAAAATTAAAGCAGAGAATAGTGTCTAAAAACCTCTTTTGTTCTTTGTTATACAGAATGAAGCGAACATACAAAAAAATCATTTTTACTAAGGTATTAGGAGTATTGGGCTGGGCAATGATGTCATCACATTATTGTAGCCATTGACTGATTCGTCAATAGAAACTCGGTGGCTTAGGAAGATAATTTTCACAAAATACATTTACATAATAATATCGCAGAATAACTCGTTCCATCACTAGAACAGCCCGATTTAAATCCTTGAGATAGCTTTAAGCCTACAAAATCCCTTTCTAGGCATTTTCAATTTCCAGTTTAAGGCCCAGTTTGTTAACCCAAGCGTTTATGTTAGGTATAACTCAAGATTAGTTGTACTCTAAAATATTTATATATATTCATAAGACTAGTTATAGATATTTTATTTTAAAAAATCTTATGACTGAACATATACATAAAATCCCTTTATTTTTTCTCTCAATGGTATTATCCGTAATTTCTGTTATAAGGCTCTTCTATATTTCTCAATATAGGTACTTAGAAAACTTCAACTTCCTACGTCCAATAGCGTTATCTATCATTTGCTGGGACTTTTTAGGTAATTGAGCAAAATTTCATCTTACACCAAACTTATCAAAGGATAGAGTCCTTTCATAATAAAACCTGGAATAGGCGACTACTTGCCTTTAATACCATATCTCCTAGTAAAAATTGAATCTAACACCTTCTCAGTTAAAACAGTTCCATATATAAAATGACGTCGACATGGAAACTACTATTCATACTAAGTAATATCTAATGTCACGTTCCTATCCCATCTCACCGTTATCTGCCTTTCAGATCAGAGGACTTGCACTTGACTCTTCAATTCGATCGGAATAGTAAATATATGCAAAACTAGTTTTATCTGAATTTTATATCTATCAGCAGCTTTACACTTCTCCCCGCATAGCAGAGCGATGGGCAGAGTGGGGAGAAACGTGGTGTTAAGATATTTAGTTCGCTATTTTTTACTGATTCTTAGAGACAAAAGGCGTGGCTTCGAGTCTATGTAAATATATACGTTTTTAAACTTTTCTATGTGTGTACACGTTTTAAAATTATAAAATATGTAATCATATCACTCATTTCGTCTAAAGTCTCCCAGTCTAACAAAATAAAAAAAAAGAAGATCAGAGGTACTGTACAGTAATATCCCCCATTGTCGTTCCGACCCTCTGTACCTACTTTCCAAATTAGGTCAGCATTGATCCCACTCGATGTCATCAAAATGATTTGTATTCACAAATGCACCTGGTTTATTTATTTAAAAATATATTTCTTTGAAAATGCTCTCGTTTCACATTGTCAGACTAAATGATAAAATAAATATGATATAGATTGAATATTATGAAACAGATTAAATAATTTCTGTCTTTTTTAACTGTAAAAAATCTATTGCGTATTATTTTATTTATGTATATTAGCTTCTCGCAGTATCTCGCATAAGCTAGGCAGAGGGAACTTGTGTTAATACACTCAGTTCCTCATGCCGCCGCTGAATTTTCCACTACATATGGCTTCGCGAAACTTAGACCTGCGTATGTCTTATTACAAAAATTAGGAAATACAATATGTCATTATCTCGATTGAGAATCGAACTCATAACCGTCTTTATAGTCAGTCGCCGCGCCGCCCTGTTGCGTTACGGCGGCCTGAATATTACGTATTATGTTTTTTCATGTTTTATTTTTATTGTGCCCGAATATCCTCCTATATATTCCATCCTCGACGAAGCGATTTTACAATTTTACGTAAAATTGGTTAAAAATACATATCGTGTATCTAATCATAGAAAATTACCGACAAATTACATATTAACATGAAGAACCATTTTGGTAATCATAATCATCTTGCTATACCTACAGAATGTGTAATAACTTTATTGCTTCCTTGTTGTTTGTATTTGACTAGTAGTTGTTCCAATTTTGTTTACACAGTCAAAAAATATTTATTCCCGTTTTCGTACAAATTTCAATCGAATCCTTTCGAATCGTTTCTCAGTACTCCTCTGCACTCCCTAATCTATCTACTTACCAAATTTCATTTTTCTTCTTGATGCCTAGGTTAAGTCAAAAGTTAACTACCAAGAAATTATAACGTTGATAAAATCATCAACCTTGGAACTATATATTCATAATCTTTTCATTGAGATGGTTAACAGTCTAATCTTTTAATATCTAAATATTTTTATAGTTGCGTTTTATTGGCATGTAAATTGTACGAGAACTGACGGAAATCTTAATTACTGGTGTATTTAATGACGATATAACGAATAAAACTGTATACGACCACATGGCGCTTGGCACAGTGCTTGACTGTAAACGTGACGGTTGTAGGTTCCCACTCGGGGGTATGGTTTATTTTTTTTGTTCCAAGACTGAAATATTAGCACTTGTAAGTAGTTATTTTTGAACTAAATTAAAAAAAAATAGAAAGTAGAATTAGTTTTAGAAACTTTTCCAGGAGATACTTTCATGACCATGTCAAAAGTAATCAAATAGTATCCTAGAAGGCAGTTCAAAAATATGTTTTTTATTTGAATTTTAAATATTCAACGTTTTAAAAATCAAAAGAAAGATCAGCTTTCTTTTACCTCTACACTGTATCCTAAAAATAACAGGGAATGGAAATCTAGTATTAAAACACTCCGTTTACCATTTTGTCGTTTACCATGTTGTATATGTACATATATCTCAGTAAAATTAACGCTTGCCTTGACTTTATTTTTCATTTTCTCAAATCCAACTATAAAAATGATGTATCTAAATAAGTCGTTAATCTTGGAATGGAATGCTATTTGACTTTTTTGTTTTTTTTTAGATTAGGTTTTTAAATTTTATTGCAAGTAATTTATGTTATATTTCGTTTGCGTGGATTTTAAATCTCCATTTTCTTATTTCCGTAAGATTTTATTATTTGTAGCTCCGTCCTCCTGTAAGAGAGGTAGGGGGAGACCTCGGTTGACCTTCGAAAACACAGTATCAAAGAT
>DWAN01000804.1:0-20759 GCA_018230445.1 Heliconius hewitsoni
TACGAGGCGGTGGCGGGCGAGCTGCAGCACGCGCACGCGCACGCGCACGCGCACGACCATGGTAGTGGAGACTTCATTTTTTTTTTTTCATTATTATCGGTATTATCTTGTCTTTTTTATTGTTATTAAATAAAACACGTCAGATATTAGTCGTTCATGTCTTTTTTTCTCTTATTTATTATTTATTTTACATTATTTTGCTATATATATTCTTTTACATAACTACGTCAGTTTTGAATGAGAAAAATCTATACAACGTACTTTTGTCTTGTTACCTGAACGAAGAAATTAAAATGTTAAATAATTCATTCCCCCCATTCGAGCCCACAACCGTCTCATTTCCAGTCATATGCTGTGCCACGACGCCACGATATTCTATAAAATTTATGAAATGATATGATAATGATATTCCACTATGATGACATTATATCTTTTATACAGGTCAAGTCGTAGCATCAAGCCATGCCGCGAATGTAGTACATGCTCATTCTGCCTCATCAGCGTCTAATAAACGACAAAATAAACAAAAGTAAATATGGTTATCTTATTCTTATTCTTGGTCTTATATATTTTACTTCCTGCTGTTTCTAAATATAATTGATATTGTTATCCTTTTACAAAATTCATTCTCGAAGCAATTGTAATATTATTTTTTAAATATACATTTTATGGCGATTAAAAATATATTACCCAAAAAATTAATGCTCTTATTAGTGTTAAATTGTGTCTTAATTTTTTATTTATTAATTTTATTACTATGATTTTAATTAATTTCGTATTTTGCTTGATAACAGAAAAAGTACATACAGTTCATCAAACAACGTATCGCTGCACTCCGCGCAGTCGGTGTCGGCGGCCGCCAGCCGCTCCTCGTCGCCCACTGTTGGGTAAGAACATTTAATAATAATAATAATATAATTTATTAAGCCCAGTGACTGTAAACACGACAGGTTGTGGGTTTGATTTCCACTCGAGAAAATAAAAAAATAAATATTTTCCTTTCTTCGCTCTAATTTCGAAGCAAAGTGTGGCGTTGAGATCTATTCAACACGCAATATCACCAGAATTCAGCGGGAAAGGAGGGAACGAAGTGTCTTAACACTAGGTTCCCTATGTCTGCTACATACGGGATACAATGTTAAATAACAAAAAAAAACTATACACAATTTTTTTTAATTATATACATGTTATTTTAGCGCTATAAGCACAGTGGTCAACAACGTGGCGATTGAAGAGCCGATGGAAGAAGAATGGACATACGATCCCAACGAGCCTAGATACTGTATTTGTAATCAAGTGTCCTATGGACATATGGTCGCTTGTGACAATCAAGATGTAAGTTAATAAATAATTAGATTTTATAAATATGTATTTGAGAGGTCGTCGTAGCTTAGTGGTATAATGTAATACTGTAAAAACTTATGATCCGCTCTCAACTTTCCAATTCCCATCTCTGTATAAAGACAGCGCGACAAGATGAACAGTGTCTTAACCTATTGCGTCATATACGTTCCTAGCTCTGTTGAGTGCAACATGGCGTGGTGGGTAACGTAACTATAAACTCTGGGAAATAGATAATGGAGTGTCTTGACACTAGTTTTCCTTGTAAAAAAATAATGAATTTGTATTTTAAAATTATGAATATTGATAAACGGAATATCTTAACTCTAATTTTCTCTACTTACCCTGCAGCTGCCTATTACGTCATACAGCCTGAATCTAAAAAAAATATTATTTTATTTTTTCCTCCTGGTAAGTGTAGCTGTTGAATCCCTACACTCAACTGACGGAAAATAGATAACGGAGTTTCTTAACATTATTATTTCTTGTAAAAAGTTATCAAGATATATTTTAAAAATTACGAATATTTTGTTGTATGTTTATTTTTCTTGTAAAAAAATGATCAATATATTTCTTTTTTGCAGTGTCCATACGAGTGGTTCCACTACCCGTGCGTGGGTATCACTGCGCCGCCCAAGGGCAAGTGGTATTGCCCGCAATGCCAGACTAACATGCGTCGCAATCGAGCCCACCGTAAAAATTAATTAAAAACGTACAGTCCCGAGGCTTAAACTGAGCTTTTTGAGTCCATATGTAGTGTTGGCTTGACGCCATTTGCTTGGTCTTAAATGGTTTAATGATGACTGCTGATTTGATTACCGATCTACATCTCGTCATAGCAACGTTGCATATTTGATTCTTAATATTTTGTATTTGTGTTTAATTTATTAAAAATTAAAGATAAAATTTGGACTGATTAAGCAACGAGACAAAAAAAATCGTGAACACAACGCTGTAATAATGAAAAGATTTTCTTTTGTTATTAATTTCTAATAAACATATATTTTAAAAGCTTATTTCAGTGTCTACTTTTATATTGCTAAAACAAATGCAAAGCTCAGCTTAAACCTTTATTCAAATTTCAAATACAAAATATTGTTTATTAGATTTATAAAAAAAGACTTTTGCAAGCACTTTTGAATCGTGGATTGGCTATGCCGCTACTACCGGCTCAGAAGATTCTGTTTAAATGAGCCGGCAATTCAACAATTGCTCTTTTTCAATATCAATCTTGCAATTTTATTATTAAATACACTGAGATCTGTCCTGTATGAGAAACAAATGATATTAATTTCATAAATGTTTCTCTTTTAAATATTTGTAATCTAAAGTGTATTACCCTTTACATTAGTATTGTTTTTTACAGTTACCTTAAAACTTCAAATAGATTTATTTATAGATAGATAGTATTCGTACGTCGTCAAAATTTTAATGAAAATTTGTTCTGTAGATACTTAATACTCATTTCAAATATAAAATGTCAATAAATGTGTATTGTATCTGAATGTAAAAGACAAGAAAAAAGGTAAAAAATATTTTGTTGTAATGTATCATGATATTGGAATGTAGCTTAAATAATAACCGAATGTTTAAAAGCTGTGTTTTAAAATTAAAATATGTAGCCAATGTATGTTTGTGTCTAATATTAATGATCTAAGCATAAAATAAAATATTAAAAACAGGACGTAATATTATTTTTATTTCTATAAATCAGCTTCACGCTATAGCCCGCACCCGTTGCGTTTTGCCTCGATACCAAAAAATGAGAGTAAATTTAAATATTTCATTTTCCCTCGAGTGGTCAGCTAACCCGCAACCATTCGCGCTTACAGTCGCACACTGCCCCTATTTGGTACAAAAATAATATAAGATTACTCAACATACTATAGTATTATTTTATGCCTAATTAATTATTTAAAACTGAACAGATACCTTAAATACTATGAGCTCACGCAAAGTGCATACAAATCATAAATAGCTTTTTATTTTTTTTTATCCCGCTCATAGCATGGTAGTAATTGGTAGGCAGAGAGAACAATATATAAACCAATCGAAGTTTCAATTTCGGCCAGAAATGGGCCGTACTTCTTAAGCACCATGTCCTCTGATGCTACAATATTAACATAACGTTACTAGTTTCGATGTCTCACTATACCTTCACCCAAAGTTACTTAAACTATTATCATTTACAGTGTTTTATTTTCATGTGGGGCTAAGCCGTAAATAAACAAGTAGACGTCTTTTGGAAAGTGATATTTTTAGTGTCTTTTTAATCTCCAATGGTATAATTTCGTAAGGCACAAATGCAAAATGTTATTGTTTTTTTTTATTTATATGAATTATATATTTTTGTGAGATATATATTTTTTTACCTAGAATATAATTCACTTCTGAACGATTTTTTTCTAGAAATTACGAAATAGCTGTGTCCTGTCAAATGACTGTCAATGTATGTCTAATTGTTATTAAACTGTCAAAAGCTAACGCGTTTTTCGTGACTCGTTAATATTTAATAAATTTATGTTTCATAAAGAACGTAGCCAAGCTATATATTATATTCCATTTTGAAGCATACTCGTTTTTATAAAAAACAAAACAAAGACTTATTTTGTTGTAACATCTTTAATTTGTTTGATCTTGCTTCACTATGTCTGCGGCAAAAATAAACGATGTGAGTATTCATAATATATAATCTAATATTAGAGCTTTTTTCTAATAGATTTTATATCTCGATTTAAAATTTTACTAAATATATTTCATTTTCGCAGCTACGTAGTGACGTCGATGAACTCAATGAATTATTAAAACAAGCCAAACGCAAAAAGGTTCAAGATATTCTGTCGTTAGAAATACGAAAGATTGAAACAGATTTGATTAATTTGAAAGAAAATGCAAAAGAAACTCCTGTGGAAGTGTCCAATGCACCCACCACATCACAAACACCCAAAAGATATCAAATTAAGCTAAATGGATATGGTAAAATTACATTTTTAAATGTTTGCGTTTTGTCGTTTTTATATACGTATATATTTATATGTATACTTAACATATACTTTATATTGCTTTTAAATATTTTTAAAGTTCTAAAGTTCTTATTCCACACTTAGGAAAGAAAAATACTTTTTAAAAAACATATAAAAATTTGAACGAAGCAGGACTCGAACCCACGCCTCCTGGTCCTCCTGGTTGGTTTCCAGGAGGTGTGGGTTCGAGTCCTGCTATGTTAAAAAAATTATACATTTTCTAAATAAGTATGCTTTATATTGTTTAAGTTATATAACCCAAAAGATATGTTATATTTTAATTATATGTATAATTTTAAAAGTAAGATTTATTAGTAGTATTTTTAAATATGATCTTTTGATATTTAATATATATTTTGTTGAAATTATTTTTATACATATTCTTTTTTTAAATTAAAAAAATATTTATTAATAAGAATAACCAAATTAACATTTCAATCTTTAATTTAAAGGTTGGGATCAATCAGACAAATTCATTAAAGTATTTGTGACTCTAAAAGATGTACAGAATATACCAAAAGACCAAGTGTACTGTAAACTAACTGAAAGGTCTATGGAACTTCATGTTGAAAACTTGGACAACAAAGATTATTTGCTTATTATTAATAAGCTTTTGTACTCTATCAATGTCAGTGAAAGTCATTGGAAACAAAAAACAGGTATAAGATTTTTATTAATAGCTCAACTTGAATTTTATAAATATGATATAATAAATAATTCTTTTCTAATTTCTTTTAAATCATCACTAAGTTTAAATAAAAATATTATAAAGAAATTTATTGATATTAAAATTCCTAGATGTTTATAAATAATACTCTTCACATTTTTTCTCGCATAGCAGAGTAGGAAAATAGAACCTAGTGTTAAAATACTACCTTTCTTTCTTCACTACAACTTAATCCCCAACTACATCTACCTCTGGCCTCTTATTTGGTTGACAAGTATTTATAAATATAATCTGTTTTCAGACATGGTAGTTATCTTCCTTGCTAAATCACAACCCAACACAAAGTGGTCTCACATGACTGAAATTGAAAAGAAATCTGAAGATCAACGTAACAACAAGTTCAAGACTGATGATATGGAAAAGAAAGATCCACAAGAATCTATTACAAGCCTAATGAAGAACATGTTAGTAAAGTATATTAAATGTCGAGGCGGTTGTGATGTAGTAGTACATGATCAAATTCTGACTTGTGGATAATAAATGACATTTATCTTGTCATTTATGTAGCATTGAGTTCTGCCAGTAATGTCCGAATAATTAGGCAGTGTGTGGGCAACAGAGTAAAAAAATTGAAAAAGAACTATTATTTGTACAAGAGTTAAATTAATTTCTCATCCTACTACATTCTTCATTCATTCATTAAAATTAAAATAAAATATAACATAGGAATAGTCAAAAAATGGTTAATTGTTTGGCCCACATTTCTCTTTCAATTTACAATTTTTTATTGAAAGCTTTTTATTTGAAGCTTCATGTTGTATCTCTCATAAAGCAAGGCAAGGCAAGATAGGCAGTGACAGTTACAATACAAACTCTATTACAATAAAAGGGAAATGGAAATAATGAATACTACTGTTAGTGGTAGTGAACCTATAACTATTGTAGTTATTGCTTCTCCACTGCACTATAATGGTCTTTTGTATCTTTTTATTTATAGTCTTACTATGCATTACAAAGATTTGAGATTGATGAGTTATATTGTTTGATATAGATATAAAAAATTTAATATGTTGATTTTTAGGTATGAAACTGGTGATGATGATATGAAGAGAATGATTTCCAAGGCGTGGTATGAAGCTCAGCACAAAAAGAAAACCGATACATTGGATCTATAAATAGATTATAAGTTCAGCATTTGAATTTTAAGTTACATTTATGTAAAGTTTAGGTTCTTCAATGTTTTAAATTTTTTTTTAATAATTTTTAAGTTATTAATTAAATAAAAATCAATAAATGAAGATATAATGATATATTTGCATTTTTATTTAATATTACACATGATAAAATATTTTAATTACATAACTTGAGTACATTTTTCCTAAATTAATATTCATGTTTCATTAGTTGCTTAATCCATCTTCAGGCTTTTTGTGGGAGCTAGCCATGTCGTAATTCTGAAATAAGAATTTTTTTGTAATAAGATAATAAAGAGATGCCATTAAAACTTGTAAATGTACTAAAGGGTTTGAATCTACAAACACCAAACATGTAGAAAAGCAGAAATCAAAATCAATAAAACACACACAAATCACATTGTTTTAAGAATTCTAGAGGCATTGCGTGTTTAGTGTTGGAACTCAACGTCACGCTTTGCCTCTTTACCAGAGCGAAGAAATAAAATAATATAATTCATATCCTCGAGTGGGACTCGAACCCACAACCTTGTTGTCACATTTACACTCGTACGCTTGTGCTACTGCGCCGCGATGGGCTTCACTCTTGATATTAAATGTAAACTGAATTTGAAATATTCGAATATAACGTACCTTAATTTACTTTTGCCTTCTTCATGGTTAGGTAGTTTAGTAAGAAGGCTGAGCAAATACATCGCTTGTAGAGCATAGAACAGGTATTGCCATTTCATTTCAAATGTAACAGCGTCTGGTTTATATGTTGTTGAAACGAATCGAACATTTCCTTCGGTTGTTCTAAATCGGTTTTCTGCCATCGCTGTAATTCGTCTTGTGTCTCGTCTCACATCGCTGTCCTCATTATACCGTTCTCCACGAATAGTTCTGGTACGGAAGATCTCCTCGCGGTTAACTCTACTTTCACAATTTTCAGTTTCGCTTTGCGACCTAGTTCGACGTAATTCTTCTTTTTTAGGTTCATCTCGATAAGTTCTCATGCTTAATCCTTCATGGACGGTTCGTAATAATCGTTCATTATCTTCTCTTGTCCTATAGATTTCTATTGCTTGGGCACTGCGATCGCGATGTAATCGTAGATCGTCTCTTTCGTTCCGTCTGAACCGTAAATTGTCCATTCTTTGCGATTCACGTCGATGTATCCTTTCGTCGATTCTATTGATATATTGTTCATCATAAGATTTTTGAATAATCCTACTAAAGATGCTAAATTCATTTCTGTTATTTCTAGAATCATCATATCCACTATATCTGTATCTAACGAGCAATAACAAGTTCCTAGATCTATCTCTATTAATGTCGTAATAGCGTCTTTCACGTAAAACCATTCTTTCAGATCGAACGTCAGTCAATCCACGAATTCTTTGCATATCTTGAATAATATTTCGGTAATTGTCTCTTTTTTGTCTATAGTCGTAGTTGTCCTGTGCCCTATATTCACGGGGTCCATTTGTTTCGTCTCTAATCTTAGATATTTCTCGGGTACTCTGTTTTGTGCGAATAGTATTGACGTCCCTCTCGCGTCTATCACTTTGTTCAATAATTTGCCCATTTCCACGGGTTTCAGTAGTTCTAACGTTTCGTATTCCTCTCAAAATATTCCTAGAGTCATCTCTATCATTTTGCCTAACCCTGTCGTACGCTCTGTCATCGTTATTTAATGTACTAGCTATACGTATATATGATTCATCTACTTGTCTTATATTTTGACTTTTGTGCATTCTTTCCGTGTTTCGGTCGGTCTCTAGAAGGTTGCATCGATTATTTCGTAATACATTTAAAAAATTTTCGGTTCGTACAGACATTTCATGGATACGCCGTCTAAAGTTCACTTCTTGTGTGTTACGTGATGTAATCTTTAATTCTCTATCATTACTACTGTGCCGTCTTTCCTGTCGTCTAAAATCTCGCTTTTCTTGTATATTTTCTAAGTTACTTATGGGTAATTCTTCATTGATAGTATTCATATCCCGTTGCACGTCTAATTTTCTTGAGGTATTGACCGTGCGAAGTATTGACGCGGAGCTTCGTCTGGTATTTATAGTATATTGTCTGTTATTTTCTCTGATTGTTCTTCTCTCACGTCTAGCATCATCAAGTTCACGTCTTTGATCATTGCGTATATTGATCCTGGATACATTCCTTACCAGTTGCCTAATGTCACGTCTGGCTTGTCTGTTATTTTCCACGCCAATAATATTTTCTTCGTGTATGACGTCAGTAAAACGTTGACCCAATTTATCATTGGAAACATCTTTGAGTCCAGAAGAGTATCTTTTGTGTCGCATAATATTATATCTATTAACTCTATATTCGCTACGAAGTGTCTCTCTTTCTTGTCTATTATCAGTTAATTCTCTAATATTCCATTCATTGCGGTTATTGGTCTTAGAATTATCTTGTCGCTTAGTATTTATTCTTTCCTTTCTGTTATTGTCTACACGTATATCATTATTTTCGAGTCTGATATTAGTTTGTGAACGTATTAGTTCCTCGCGTCTTGTATTGAGTCGGTCATGTCTGTTGTCGTCGAGATTTCTATTTCTGTTATCTCTAGAATCATCAGATCCTCTATACCTGTATCTAACAAGCAATAACAAGTCCCTAGATATATCTCTATCGTTGTCGTAATCGCGTCTTTCACGTAAAACCATTCTTTCAGATCGAATATCAGTCAATCCACGAATTCTTTGCATATTCTGAATAATATTTTGGTAATTGTCTCTATTTTGTCTGTAGTCGAAGTTGTCCTGTGCCCTATATTCACGGGGTCCATTTCTTTCGTCTCTAGTCTTAGATATGTCTGGGATACTTTGTTTTGTGCGAATAGTATTGACGTCCCTTTCGCGTCTATTACTTTGTTCAATAATTTGCCCACTTCCACGGGTTTCAGTTGTTCTGACGTTTTGTATTACTCTCAAAATAGTTTTAGGACTATCTCTGTTATGTATTTCATTTAATTCTCTAGAGTTTTTGATATGTCCTACAATTGTATTCATGGCTTTTAGTTGTGTAAATACTTGTCTATGAACATCTAAGAATCGTTCAGAATCTAAGGGAGACCTGCGCTTTCTATTTTCATTTCTTTCCCTTCGTAACTCTTCAGAAGTTCTTTGTCTTGAAGAATCTAAATTTCGTTTCGAAATCACTCTTCGGTCAACTTGATTTTCTTTGATCTGGGTAGATTCTCGAACCAAGCGTAAATTTTCGTCTGTGACACTACGGTTACGTACTTGAGTATTTCTTCGGAAAAGTCTCTGGTCCTCTCGTCTAATTGTATCAGTGTTCCTAGACGTCGGTTGTAATCTATTATCTGGAATGCTATCAGAGTAAAAGTTCCTACGGGTATTTACTAAGGATTCTTCTGAATTTTCACGTTCTCTTACGAATCTCTCATTGTTTCTAAGTCCTTTTTCGAGGTTCCTTCGATCATCATTATTATTATGGACATATTCTCTCATATTTTTATTTTCAAGATTCACTCGGTCTCCATTATTAAATTTGTAAGAATAACGAGATTCATCCACAAATCGAGAAGTTAATTCGTCACGATTCCTTGTCAATCTTTCTTGTCGGGTTTCATCCCGTTCAGAATTGTTGTGTCTATCTCTGGATAAACGTCTCTCATAAGCATGAGGTTCTTTAGAGCGATCCTGAGACAGTACTCCTCCTTGACGAACGTTACGAGTGGGTGACTTTACATCCCGATCTCTCACTGATAAAGGGCTGTCAAATAATTTTCGTTGCTGTAGATCAGGTACATCTCGATACACACGATACGGTTCATATGAAATGATCCTAGTATCCGCCTCAGAGTATCGCTGGGAATGGTCGCAACATGAATACCTTCCATCAATAAAGTTGCGATCTGATGTAGTTATTTGTAGGAGGCCGAAAACCGAAAAGAGTAGTAAACGCCACTTATTCATATCTTATTCCTGCTGCCGTGTTTCCTTTTACTGATGTCAACTGAAGAAAGCTGAGCTAGTACTGATGCTTTGGAAGATCCAGTGCTGGCTTTTATACTGCTGAGAGGCTAATGCTGCCCTTTTGATAGAACTGCTATTAAGCGCTTGAACGGATTTCAATTTTCAAATAACCATCGTGGAGGCTCGTGTGAAAAGATTGTGAAACTTGATACTTGGACATGGATGGTATGGTGATGGTACTGTTTTGGAACAAAAAATAATTACTGTTACGAATTAGATATATTAAATACTATAAAACAGATAAAAACTTAAATTCTTATACTTTGGGTTCTTATTTATATTTTCATTTCTTCGCGCTAGTGTCGAGGCACACCGCAGCGTTCAGTTTCTTCACTCAACAATTAACGCCTCCAGAATTCGGCGGAAAAAGGGAAACAGATTGTCTTAACACTGCCCACCCTGCTGCATTCGAGTTTACATCTGATTTATTTATTTATTGTTATTGCATTGTATAATGTTAGGGTACGTTTTACAATATGTAGAAAGAGTAAAATATAAGGGGCCCTTGTGGAACAGTCTGATTGTAAATGCGATGATTGTGGATACAATGCCACCAAACTGACCTGACTGACTGGACACAATGCGGTGTTAAGCTTCATCACTCACCACTCAAATTCTCCAATCTATAATTCGACCTCTTAACACGCAATAACCTCAGATCAGCCAGAACGTGAAGAACAGAGTGCCTTTACACTTAGTTTAGTATAGGAATACTCAAGTTTTCTTGTAAAGTATTAAAACGTTCGGTTCCACTATAATCCTTCCATTCGCGCTTATCACAGGACACAGCTGCGCGAGGAAATTTGTCGCGCGTTTGAAATAATTATCTGATCTAATAACCCACTGGAGCAGGATATGGATCCGTAAATTGAAATTCTATGACGTCAAACGAAAGCTGCTGCTATTTATATATCCATTCGTATTTATCTAAGGCTAGCCGTGGCGCAGGGGCATAAAGTGTGATTGTGGAGCCGACTGGTTGTGGGTTTGATCCCTACTTGAGGAGGAGCAAATATTTCACTATTTGCTTGAATTTATATTTCCATTTCTTCGCTCGGGTTTCGAGGCAAAGCTCGACGTTGATTTCTGCCACTCAACACGCAAAGCCTCCAGAATTCGGCAGAAAGTGGGGAACGGAGTGTCTCAACACTAGGTTACCTCTGCCTAGGGTAGGCTCTGTGCGGGATACAGCGTGAAACAGATCTTTTTATTCGTTTTTAGTATATTTATATATTAAAACATTTTTTTATGTACAAAATTAAATATAGTCGTTATGTAACGACAACGTTTTTCGTAACTATTTAGCTGGTACTAAGGATTACGTCGTCGTTATAGTGCTTATTAAAAATTATGAATCAAAATTTTTGTATTACAATATCAATAAAATTTATTTTTAAAATAATTCATACTTTAAGCTTAAAGTATATGCAACAGATTGTGGATTCGACACGAAAAATGAATACCGCGAGTGGGATATATTTATTATTTTCCTTGATCTGGCAAAGCAAAGAGCGTCGTTGAGTCCCGCCACGCAATAATGGAGTGTTTTCACACTAGATTCCCTCTACCTACCCTGGTGCTTAAAAACGTTTCGTATTAAATTAAATACTTTTTATTAAATACCTAATAATGCATCTTTGTTGTATTATAAAATAAAAAACAACTTCACACTGTATCCGGTACTTACACAACAAAGTAGGCAGAGGAAACCTAGGTGTTAAGACACTCCATTCCCTACATTCCGCCAAAATCTTGAGGCATTGCATTTTAAGTGTCGGAACGGACACCAGAACGAAGAAATGAAAATATAAAGTCAAATATATATTTCGTGTCCTCAAGTGGGGATCGAACCCACAACCAGTTGATTTTGCAGTCAAACTTTGCGTCACTGCGACACGACTGGCCATCGTTATTGTTTTATGATTATATTTTAATTTTTCTGCTTAATTTGGATTGTGGATTTCAATAGTATGCGTAGACGCAACAGTGACTAGACGTATTTATTTTTTATTTATGCATTTTTTTTAAATATTAAAATTATAATAAGTGAACATAATATGTTATAGTTTGATACTTGTGCTAAGTTGAATATAACTTTCTCATACACTTGCACTAAATAAATAAAAATGAAGACACCAGTGGACCAATAAAACTTCTCAAAAGTATGGAGAAACTCTCCTCTATGTTTTCTACAGGAATGGGCGAGTTTGACCAAAAAATTGTCTCAGCCAGGTTCTGCAGCCACAACTAGGTACCATTATTGCAATATTATTGATGACATAAGTTTATAAAACTATAGTCATAAAAAGAGTTTATATATATAGCGAGATTTGAACTCACGTCGGTATAGCGTGTTGAACAACAAAAATTCAAGAAATATTCACGTACTAATTTCAATCCTTATCTTTAATTTCTATACCTTTTATGGGACAATATTAAAAGGAACTAACACTTATAGTCTTTGAATAACATTTCAAGCTTAGTATTAAAATGAATACTACTTATTATGTACTGTACTGTGGCATATTTTACATTATTTTTTTAGCTTCACGCTATCCACCTGTTATGCGGGTAACAGATGGAACTTAGTGTTAGACATTCCGTTCCCCACGCGTTGCAATATTTTCGAGACATTCCGCTTTGAACGCGGGATCTCAACCTTTTCATTAAAAAATAATTCAATCTTCCGAGATGGAATCGAACCCATCTCCGTCGTGTTGTACCACGCCTACGACGATTGTATGTAAACCATAAAATAACGTATCCACTCAGAAAGACACCAACAGTGAATGTAAGTTTGTTTGTTACGCTTTCACGCTAAAACTACTTAACGGATCATCATGAAACTTTGTACACATATTCTTAAATATTAGAAAGAGCATAGGATACTTTTATAAAAAATATTATTTATCCTTAGGCATTATACAAAAATAATGTTAAACGACAGAGACCACATATGAATCTCTAGTTATAGTATAAAAATGAATTGAACAGATATCGGTGTACAAAAATTCATAAATTATTATTATTATTTTTTAATTTGTTTCAAATGTTACATTTGAACTTTATGCAATGTTTTATGGGATATAATAAAAAGAGTTAGGTTTAAGAAAAACGAGAGTTGGGCAACCAAAGGTTTATTTTTTATATAATTTCCTTAGTCCTAATTGTATCCATAGGATTGCATGACAGCGTTGAAGGGAGCTGTTGCCTTCGCTACTTTCTCACCGGCTTCCTTGGTGATTTTCTGAATAAGAAGAGAATATTGTGTTAATATCAATTATTTTTAAAAAAATGGTTCCATTAGAGTAAGTTTAAAATCAGTTAAGGTTTCTTTTCATAAACATCAAATAATGTAGGTAAGTTGTTATTCATCATTTAAATTAAAGTAAATTTTAATACTAACATCTTAAAAAATAATACCTTATGAAAATATAATATAACATGTGCTCTAATCTCTCTAAAATATAATATAACATATTCTTACAAAAATTATAAAAAAAACCACATGTTATAAACATACCTTGAGTTTCTTTTCATAGGAAACTTTATGGATAGTCTTGAACTTCCTCTTGTCCTCCAGTTTGCGGACAACATCACGGTACTTCCATCCAACCTCGTGGGAAAGGCGGCCAACATGACAGTACTGTAAATGCAAAATAACAATTTGTATATATATAAATAAAAAAATACTTAAAAAGGGTATTAATTGCCATATTCAGATATTAAAATTTTTCAACAAAAGATATTTCAGTCGCAAATTACCCAAAATGTAACATCATTAAAAAGAACTACACAATGTAATACACCAATTTAATATATAGTAAAAAAATAAGCTAGTAAATTATGAATGGTATGCTCCATATTTTTGTTTTGCCTTGTACTTTGTTCAGCAAATAGCAGATTTTTTTTATGTTTGTTAACACTTCAAACTCCTGGTTTGAGTGGCAGAAATAAATGTCACACTTTGTCTAACAGATGGAGAATTTTTTTTCAAATTTTGATTAAGTGAAAATCAAACCCACACTCAATTACAGTCAGATGTTGTCTCCTTGAACCACAATAGCTCCTATAATTTAAATATTTATATTTTTTCTAATACCACACTAAGAAAGAAAATATTTCTCAAAGTGATGCCTCTCAAAACCTCTGATAAAAGCCATACATTTCTACCAGCCTATATCAAATTATTTATATATGCTTGTAACTTAAATAGAATGAAATGCATGTATATTACCTTGCGTCCAGGCTTTAGACAAAACACACGGAGTGCTGCAGGTACAACGACACGACGGCGGTTGTCATATGGAGGTGGACAACCATCATAGGTACGGAGCCTTCTTAGGGCATCCTTTCCCCTTTCAGTCTTGTGTGGGATCATGCCTAAGCAAAAATATTAAATTAAAAGAAATTCTAGAAACAAAATATGATTAAATATATGCCCAAATAGCCTCATGTTTATTGTTCATCATAAATTTGTCAAATAATGTAGGTAATAAATTAAAATAATCATTAGCTTTGTATAATTGCATTTCCTCATTCATGGTTACAAGACCGAGCTCAGCAATGGGGAAGTGTCTCAAAACTAGGTTCCTTCTCCTTATCCTCTGCTATATACTGGAAATGTAAAGTGAAAAATGAGTTAGGTATATACTAATATTACAATTACCTCTGACAGTTTTCCACAAAACTTTTGATGGTGCTCTGAAGTGGAATGGACCACGGGCTGGGTTGACATTGCAGCGTTTACGCAAGAATGACATAAACTTCAGTTTGTTCCTATGACAAAAAAAATTATTAAAATTTCGATTTGTCATGAAATATTTAAAAAAAATGCATCATATTAATCAGACATTATAAATGTTTGCAACACGGTTATTCAGTCGCAAATTACCCAAATAAACATCATATGGAAACAGTAAAATTTCAAATTAATGAAAATTACTTAAAATAAAATTAATTGTTAAACCTACCTGAAGAAGTTTCCTGAGATGTTGAGTTGTTCACATCTTACAACAACAACTTTATTTCCCTCAAGAAGTACTTTTGCAATCACTGCAGCCAGACGGCCCAAGAGGTGGCCGCGGCCATCGATCACTATGGCCTAAAATATTAAATAAAGCATGAGACTAATGTATAACAACACACTGGGCTTTTACAATTCTAACCTCAATAAATAAAAAAATAAAAATCCAAACTTCGTATGATATTTGGACAAAATATGGATATTAGTAGTGAATTAAAGAAAGAATAAGAAAATTAATATAACAAATTGAAATATTACAATGTATCTTCATCTAAGTTTACCGCAACTTCACAAGCACGCACGTGTACATCACGATATGTGACCAATTATGCATTTAACAATAAAAAGAACACTCAGAAAACAATAGCGTAGCATAATTTATCTTGAAAACATAAAAGAAAAGGTATCATTATTATTTATAATTAAATTTCTAATTTTTCTTCTCACCTTATTACTAAAGCCCGTCATTTTCTCGACAACAAAACGGAAAAGGATAACTTTTTAAATTAACATGGCCACCGGATACTTGAGTGAGTACAGAACTAACAAAAGGTCATATCGATTTCTATTTTGTTATATATCGATTTTATCCAATATTTTTAAATATTGTTTGTTCTAATGATTAAAATCATGTTACGAATAAAAAATAAATTTATTTAACAATAAAATGTTTATAATTTCTAAAGGTCCATTACAACTGGGAACCTTAATATCGTAGAGTTAAGTAGACCTCTAACATCACATTTAACTATGTGTGTATGCTGGCATACTTGAAATATATATTGGCATACGCACATAGTTAAATGTTAAAAAAATGGAAAATATCTAAATATGCGGTTTCTTATTTGCTTTGTTTTCACAAAGTCTTAGTTTATTTCAGCACTCATTAGGGAAATGTTTTTAAGACTACATAATTTTTCTTCATTTTATTTTTGGTATCTAATACAAACTGCTCTGCAGAATTGCGAACCTGTAATAGACTTTTCAATTTAAAATTAAAAAAAATTAAATAGGAAAAACTGCTTGCTTTTAATAATATTTTAATAATAATTTGATTATTAAATAAGAAAAAAAAACAAAATTAAATCTGCTTTACGCTGTACACACAGCAAGGTAGGCAGAGGGCCGAGTGTTAAGATACCCCGTTCCACAATTTTCCTCCGAAGTCTGGAGGCTTTTTATGTTGATCAGCGTAACTGAGTGTTTTAAAACTAGGCACTGTTACATGAGGAGTACAGCATAAAGCTGAAAAAAAGGCACAAAATTATTTTACTTCAAATTGTTGCTTTTTAGGATATATATTGTACCTACTCTTAAAAACATAATTATTATGGCTCGAGTCAGGACAGATTACTATTTACCTGTATATGTTACTATCACAGAACACATATACGCAAAGTGTGGTTACTATTAACAAATGGCAATGACATTGACAGTTTTCATACAAAGTAATAAGTACTAATCAACATTTTTATTTCGAATAACGCTGTACTTCATTGAGATATAAATAACGCTAATGATGTGTAATAATTTTGCTTCCAATTTCTATGAGACACGTCAGTAATATCTTAAGTCATTCTAAGAGAAAGAAATGGTAAAAGAAAATAGCATACACATATTTAATAATGGAGATCCCATATAAAAAGATATTTATTTATGCCTTAACTTTTGCTGCGTACGCTTATACTGGCTTTGGTTCAAGTATGTTACGAAATCTAAGGGATGCTGTGCTATCGGCTGAAACAGTGTTTGGAGATGTTTTTAAAAACGTTATAACTGTCGCAGAAAAATTTAAATCTTTACATGAAGTATTTGATGCTGCTGTAGAAGAAGAATGTATTTTTAACTGTCCTGAAGGTATTACACTTTTTAAAGTAATTTTAATTAGTTCAGTAGTGTAAAGAGTTTATTTATTTAATTATTTTTCTCTTTAGGACAAAAACCTGTGCGTAACAAGAATCATGTACCAAAGTCTGATGGCTGTGGATCTCTTGGTTTTGAAATATCATCTGAGTACCTACCAATAGAACAAATGACAAAGTGTTGTGATTTACATGATATATGTTATGATACCTGTAACAGTGGAAAAGAAGTATGTGATTTAGATTTTAAGAAATGTTTATATAATTACTGTGATACATATAAAAGTGTTAATGTTGCAGGAGATGCTATAACCAAAGGTTTGTTGTAAAATATATCATTTTTAATGATTATTTTTTTGTTAAATTATTATTATTATATTAATTATTTTGATTATTGTTTTGTTGTAGGTTGCAAAGGTGCAGCTAAATTACTTTTTACCGGGACACTTACACTTGGCTGTAAGTCATATTTAGATGCACAGAAGAATGCATGTTATTGCCCTGCTACAAAAAATAAGTATAAAAAATATACCACAGGCAAAGATGAATTCTAATTATAATGCTTATATATGTGTGATCTAGAAAATTTGTTAAATTATATAAATGTTAAAACATAATATTTATTACTAGAAATAATTATTAAAAGCTCTTAGAACATACATTACATACATTTAAGTAAAATGTTATGTAGATACTAAAAATATATTTTTAATAAAATTTATATTGCAATGCATTATTTACTTTGGTTTTTTGGGTTTGGCAATTTTTCTTTACTTTTATCTTAAAGATATGTACCTTTATGTGTTATATACCTTTTTTTTTATCACTTAGTATCTCTAGTGTGGTATTCAAATTCTTAATGAGAAAATTGATTGAATTTGTCACATTGTCATCAATGAAAAATATCCAGAAAACATCTGCAGTACCACAGGTTCTTATGTTTACAATAAATTGTTATTGTCAAAACATACTTTTGCAAAAGATTAACTCTTTTAGGCTCAATTGCTTGTAGTGCTGCTGCAATGTTTAAAATTGTATCATGCAAGGGTTGTTATAATATGACATGATGAATCATTAAGCATTAAAAAATGTATGTTTTGCAAGTAATTGTATTAAATGGGTTCTACTGTATATCAGAATTCAAATTAAATTGTAAGATATTACAATAATATCTTTATTATGAGATGTTTAATTCTAAACACTGATTAAAAAGAAATAAAATTCAATTTGATTATCACATTTTTTTTATTTTAGCAATAAAAATTACTTTTTATGTTGACACTTCCTAGTTGCCTTCTCTGTAATATAAAATAATTTATTTGCTAGATTAGAGTATAGGCCTTTAGAAGTAAAGAAATGCTGTAGACACAAAATCTAAGACACATTTCACAATTTTGTATTGTTAGTTTACATGACTTAAAGATATCTTGTTAGTTTACAAAAAATACTACTAATGGACGCAGTCATAACACATCAACACTTTATATTTTTCATCTATTGATTGTATATAAATGTAATATAAATAAATGCATGTAAATATTTTGTGGTAATTAATTTTGCTTTTTATATTAAATTCATCATAGCTTTAAAAAATGAGAATGTGAGTGAAGTTTAACTTAAATATTATGTGACTCTTTTATGTTAGCAGTTCCTTGATCTCATCTTTTTCTGCAGCATCAATATATGGTGTTCCATCTGGTGTTTTGCCATTTTTAGATGCACCCTGTAAAAAGTTACAAGATGCTGATGATTTTCCTTAAATAAAAATAAATAAATCACGCATCAGCATCACACTGTATCCTGTGCACAGCAGGGTGGGTAGGGAGAACCTAGTTTTAAGACACTCCATTCCCCACTTTCTGCCAAATTCTGGAGGCTTTGTGTATTGAGTGGCAGAACTCAATACAGTACAACAAACTCAATACTCAATACAAAATTTTCCTTAATTTAACATATAATATCATTGGCATCAGTGGCGTTTTTTAATTACAATTCTTGAAAAAAAGAAATAGTGAAAATTAATAACTTAAAGTATTATATCCACCCCCTATTTAGTGGTGCAATGATAAATTAAGTTGAATGCAGAGTGTATAAAACAGTACAATGTAAAACCTTTTTCAAATCCTCACATCACTTTAAAGGCAGTTTTAATGTCTATTGTAA
This sequence comes from Heliconius hewitsoni, assembly GCA_018230445.1. Taxonomy (NCBI): domain Eukaryota; kingdom Metazoa; phylum Arthropoda; class Insecta; order Lepidoptera; family Nymphalidae; genus Heliconius; species Heliconius hewitsoni. The sequence goes on from DWAN01000804.1 coordinate 19,280, forward strand.
CAAAAAAATTTTTGCAGTTAGCAGGTCCACTGACACCAAAGATATTTCAAGATTCTCTTCTCTTATAACAACTTACATGTTTCAGTAATGTTTTAACACAGTCAGTGTGTCCCTCCCAGATAGCAGCAAGAATCACAGATATGCCATGTTTATCAACCATCTGAAATAAGGAAAGCAATAAGGAATGTTACAATCTAGATAATATATTTGTTTAATGATGACAAAACATAAAAGAAGATATTAAATGAGTGTACCAAAATGAATGCCCATACGCTTCACTATTTATCCCTGAGGATGGAGTGCTGCAAGATTACTGTTCCTCATCCACAAGCATTAACCTTGCCCTTTGAGTGTTTGAGGACCAATCAACTGCTTTTATTATGTCCTCTTATCACTCTCACAATCATACATCTTTTTTACCATTCTCTTATCAGTCATCTTTCTCATACCCTGAGTATATTAATAATATGGCCAGCTAAGCTGACTCTCCATATCCTACAAACAAAACACATCTTCACTGCATGCATCTTTCATTCTTATTCTGCAAAATCTAAATCACCAAAGCACAGTTAATCCTGTCAGGAATTCACCTTTCTACAATTATTTACACTGATCTTGCATTTCCTCCTTTCATAATTTATTTTAACTTGGCCTTTAATTATGTAATTCCACTAAATTAAAACGAATGAAATAACATACATTAGGGTCAGCCCCTTTGTCCAGTAAATAGTTTACTACAACTGTTTGTCCGTAATCGGCTGCATAATGAAGAGGAACACGGCCGTCAATGAGCGCGTTGACATCAATTTTCTGAGGATTAGTTTTTAATTATTATACTATAGTTAAAACAAATATTAAATGGATATGATATACATAATTTCAAATTACTATAACACTGCTATCTTGTTATACTATTATATATCTTATATATTAAGATGCTAAATAACAATTATATCTTTCTTTAACATTAATGACGAATCAAAAATTGAATCATATATTTTTTTAAACTTGTCTTACATTTTTTTCCACGATGTCTTTAACTTGGTCTATGTCGCCGTTTTTGATACCCCAAACTAATTCACTCATTATTATGTACTTTTTTAGTTATCTCTGTTTATTTCTTACAAATATAAAGTTCAATGAATCTATCAAAACCTTCGATGCAAATTATATGAACAGATAAGAAATAATTGTTGCAAAAAAGTAACAGATTAGACAAATCTTGCTAATTCTAAAACTTATATAATAGTTATTTTATATTTCTCTGGGTAGATAAAATAGTACAAATACATAAAAATAAATATTCTGGTACATAAAAATTGACTTGAGTACAAATTCAGAAAAAATATTGAGAGAATTCATGATACCGTGCGTCATATCATAAAACTACAAATTATAGGCTCCGGCAATGCGAGGTAAATAGAAAATAGAAATCAAGGGGTGAAGAAAAAAAAAAGAAAAGTTAAATAAAATAAATACT
>DWAN01000805.1:0-20744 GCA_018230445.1 Heliconius hewitsoni
TCGAACCCACAACCAGTCGGTTTTACAGTCACACTTTGTGCGCCTGCGCCACGATTGGCCTTCATTATTTCTTTTTAAATAATATAATAATTTATTATTCAATATTGATATGATGATAGTTTGTAACTGTTACAGTACATATAGTATTAATTACAAAATACCAAAATATAAAAGAAATACCTATCTATCATTCTAAAACAAAAACTCCTATAGAATACATAAAATATGAACGTGAATCACCCTCAAAATTGGCACCGCATACCTACAAACGCTCAGAAGAGCCATTATCCACCTAGTCACTTAAACTTCCCTTCACAGTACTTCCAGTCTGAAAAGCAGGGTATAGATACATCCCTACGTTGTCGATGCATATTCGTGAATTGTTAATGCTTGTTTTTTGCACGCCATTGTTTCGTACCATAATGGCTGTACGAATCTCGCTGTATGCGTCGAATGGAAGGAATCGGGGGTGATGTGCGCCCTAAGTGGAGCAAACACCGAACAAAGACATCAAACAAATGGGTAGTGTTTTAGAGTAATTACGGTTCGCTCCCATACGGCACTAGAGGTGTAGAGACTCGGCGTAATGTATTCGTCGTAGTCGTTAATAAAAACCAGTCACCAGTCACCAGTCATTCATTCCCGCGTCTAATCCAGATACTAATTAGCAAAGGAATGAAACCTTTCATTTGTAATCTGGCAATATCGCTCCCACGTTTCATACAATCGATTGAACTTTGGTCCCATAGTAATTTAGTTCTCGGAGGCATCTAAATAAATGACGGATTTTGTCGAAAAATGTTTGGTACGTGTAGAGGACGAAATAAGAACTAATTGCTTATTACTTTGCCCCCTTTTTGTTGCGTGCCAACAGAAATGATCAATGTTACGGTAAAACTCTTTTTTGTGTTGTTTTTGTACACAATCTGTTCATGTAATAAAATTGTAACTGATCGATGTCTGTACATGGAAGATATATGAGAAAAACCATTATTCGGAGCATTTATCAATGTAATAAAATCCCGAATAAATATTTTTAATATATTTATTTCTTTAGTTTTTGTCACTTTATCTGTATGTTTGTGTGCTAATCTCAGAAATGGCTTATGTGATTAAAAGTTTTTATAATATTGTGGTAAACATCACTTAACATTTAATATTGGTTTTATTTAAAAAGTTATATTACTTTGAAAAGTGAAGTGAACTTTAATTTAAAGTAACCAAAAGCAATTAACCAAATATTCAATGAAAAATTAAATATATTTACTGAAGGTGATTCACAAGAATGTTTCTCATTAAAAATGCGTGTTGCCGTATCATAAAATCGTGTAGTAGTTATATTTCCGCAGGCAATAAAGAAGATAGAGGCGTCACGTCAGCGTCGATGTTTACGTTACGAGTAGCTGCCCTCGTAAATTTAATATGTCATCTGTTATATTAAAATGGTCGTTAAGCTAATAGCTACTCCGCCTTCCTTCACCGAGTGATGGGGTGATACCGCGCTTTGGTTTGAACAGCAAAAACAATTCCCTTCATTAAAGAATGAATGAACAAACAAAACTTATAGAGGAGCTGTACCAATAATCATAGCTTAAGAGATTTTACGCATTAAAAATTAAATGAAAAATATATATATATTATAAACATATATACTCCTACAAATTTAGAAATACGTGACATTGTGTTGTTTATTCAATAATCATGATTGAAGGAAATAAGTATAAAATAAGGTAACACAAGAAAATTTAAACGCAACAGTGAAGCTTCATTTTGCAAGATAAATACGGACCCCATTAAAACGTTGCAACAAATTCTCTTCAGTCCATTACGTCCTTATACATTACTCTCTTAATTGCCTCACTTTACTATGAATTTTAGCAACAAAGCTTGTAGACGTTTCGCAAAATGTGTAAAATATAGTGCAGTTTGGATTTCGCCCCCAACATCAATTTCTATTTGCCGGATTTAAGCAGCCGTGCCTGACACCTGAGCCTTTTCTTTACCTGTTACGTACGAAATTTCATAATAATACCCCAGTCATCCCCTTTGTGCTATACGTAATCTTATGTGTATATTGAGTAACGAACGTGTATGAAATATAAAAATTGTTATCTCTTGCTTCATTATCAACCTTCTTGATGTTTATAATATTGAAATTGAATATTTAAATATATTCCGTAAAATATTGTAAGAAAATTGTCAATACTAATAAGTTATAGGTGTTGAAAGCACTTCTACGCTTCTGAAACGTGGCAAAGTAAGCTGTGATATAATAGTGCACTCGCTTTCAAGCAATCGCATAAACGCTTTCAAAACCATTTTAGGTATTGCGTATATTTTTCTTCTCGATCGTATATACATGGGGTCGTATATACAAACAAATGGTTTCCGTTTAGGAAATAACACTAAAAGTAGGCACACTTGAAACTGCCACTTAAATCTTGAGATCCTCGATCGCCATTTCTCTTAACGTTTCAACATCTAGCGTAAGGCCCTAAATCCCTTGTCGTAGATCCTATTAAAGAATAGTGGTCTTCTATTCATCAAGCATATGGTTCGTTAAGATACGACGTACGATTACCGAGATGGATATTCTTGATATTATCCGTTGTATCACTGCCTGATTTAATTTAACCTCAGCCTGTAAATATTTCACAACGACAAGAATGAATTGATGCTTAGTCTCCCTTGGCCGCTTCATCCCGCACTCCTGCAGCCCTCGTCGAACAATCAATCACATGTTCCTCCGCAAGCGTGATTACCATAAACTTCCCGTTTTAACAGGAGCCAGCGCTTTCCTACTAAGCTTTATTGATTCTTCTCGCCGATTTTCTGTCTGCAAAATTTATAATATATATTAAAATGGTGGATATATAATAAAATGATTGCCATATATTTAATATTGAAGATTAAAAATTAAGTATAATAATAATAATTTATTATACTCTTTTTTCAGCTTCTGAGTGAGAATCGAACCAGTATATTTGACCGACGATGTCAAAATAAATTTATACTATTTTCAAAAACTTCTTTGTTTTTACCAAGTCTTTTTTCATTTTGCGTTTCTAGTAACAAAAGTCACTCACACGAAGTAGTTACAAAATAAAAGTTTCAAACGTTAATAGAATAGGAAATAAGAAATGTCTCTGTAATGTCACATAGCAAAAATGTAAATTTGAATGCAACCGTACACTTTTATATGATAGCTAGTTGGGACTTGTAAAAATAAGATTACATTTTTAACTTAATATTAGTTACAGTTTTTTAGTTGTTATCCAAATAAAAAATATAAAATTCGACTATAATGATACAACGTCAATCACTGTCGAACAACCACCTAATTTCCTACGTACGTTTACAATATAAATTTAATGCTTATAATGCACGTAGAGCACGCAACTCTCTAGCGACGCAACATCGAGCACTGGCGAACGCAAAGACGTAAATTATGGCTCAACAGGCCCTTCCGGCCGTTAACGATTTCGACTCGAACTTAAATTTCAGGCGTGAAAGAAAATTAATTAATCACAAGTGATGTGGGTATGCCAAGTCTTTGCTCCCACCGCACGTACGTACTAAAGTGATTTGGATCGATGTGGATTTTAATAAATAATATTTAAAAAAATATATTTTAACCCTGTTTTGTGCGGGATACAGCGTGAAACTTATTTTCTTTTAATAACTTTTATAGTTTATAGCATTTTACCTGAATGATTCTCGTCATTATAAAATTATGTTGTTATTATAATAGTAATACTTTATTGATTTCTTAACAATAATAATCACCATAACCACATATGTTGCTACAAAAAAAAATTAATGAAAACTAATTGAGGAACGTCAATTATAGTAAACTACGTACTACTCCGTAAGTCCATTAAAGGACTATGTGAACCTTACCATATGACAGAGCCATACAAAGTATTTTAACAAAGGTGTTCGGAGACATCACCCTTACGAGTCCTTGTATAAATGATTCTACCCGCAATAGTAAGAGAGTATCATCAATAAAGCCTATACATTCGGGCAGCCCTGTTCATTACTGTGCTTGGTGCGTTGTCTCCACGTCCCCATTACGGGGGAGTTAGGAGACGCGAGCAACAATAAATAGACCGAGGAGCCCTGCTTTATTTCTTGTGCACAATTTAATTTACATTAGAGGTGCTGAACCGAGTTCTCTCTCGAGAGTCATATGAAAGTCGCGTACAGATTCATGCAAAACAAGTTACGAGCGGCGGGACCATGTGCCGCAAACCTTAATCTAGTCCGTGGCCGTCTGACAAGGCGCCGCAGCCGAGCTACGCTCCAACCCACTTAATTGCTACTAATTGCTACAACTTATAATATGTACTAGTATGTACGTGCATCGTAAACTAACTCGAGCTGCTTGTTCATATAAAATATCTTGATATTTAGCCGCGTCTGCGCTAATGTGGAAATTGCTTAGAAAAGTAATCCAGATAATAACATCAACTGAACTGATAAGATTAGATTTACCTTTATAGCCTACATCCGTGATGTAAACTTGACCAATGAATTTTCATTACCTAATGAAACGAGGGCGTCCGACAGAGAAAAGAGAAGCTGCATCGCCGGCCGTAGAGACATCCAATTTTGCAAATTGAAGCTGCATTAACGCATACATAACAGATGCCCACATTCCACAATTATGCACTAAAATGCAAATGACACTTATAAGTAGTCTTTAATGCCTCTTTTCGAGACTCAGTAGTGCGTCGTTTGCATTTTCGCTTGGCATTGGCTAGAGAATTCATCCTTGAAGCGCTTTCAAATCGTACATGGAAACACTTTTATTGGAGTTTTATTCAGCATCTTCAACTAATATTATTCAAATTTATTATAGCTGCTATTCAATTGGCTAAATGGTCGGTACGTCTGTTCGTTATTGTCAATAGTTTTATTCTTGCAAGCTGATAAGAATTAGTTAAGCACGAGTCCACGTTAATAGTGCTTGCTTACAATTGCAAAAGGCAACTAACACTCCTGGTTTTCCAATACACATCTATTCTGTTTTCTCTTTATAATAATTACTCATTTATGTAGTTAGCTTTCCAAGTGAATAAAATAAGTCGTTTCAATACTTAAATCTACTTTAATTAACTTATATTACCTACACTACTTGGTAACTCCTAGAAGAAATGCAGCTTTTAATATCGTTATAAACTTTCATGTAAGAATCTTCAAAGTTAAACGATAGCAGTTACAGTTAATCAAATACTTATGGGAGTGGTGTATAACTGATTCCATCGATTTTCCAGAAATAGCTGTTGGCGTACATAATGTTCTACTGCGATGAATGTTCCAGAAATGGTTAGCGGTCTATACTGCTCCTCAATATTTAATGTCTAACTAACAATTCTACTATGGCAAGTGTGGGTAATATAATTTTAAATTCAAAGCTGGTTGTTATAGTATGAGTTTATTTTGATGAGACAAGTCAGTTTATAGAAATAATATGAACATTTTTATTAACTTTACAGTTAAGACAAATTTTCGAGGAATCAAATTACGTTAGATTTATTATATTTAATTTATATAAGAAATATACTATATTAATAAAATTATTACTTTAAGAACAAGGGTACGTACATATGCTACTAAAATACCGTAGGTAGGTATTAGTAATATGAAAATGTAACACACTTCCCATAAATCTTTTCAATTTCGTATAAAACAAGCTTTAACCTCAACTTATATGGATATTAACATTAGCCGACATAAATTACGATAAAAACCTCTTGACGATCAAGGTTGTGCAAAGTCACAGACCTAGAGCCATCTAAAAAGAATATTGATTACAGTATGTTCAATGTATGTCTTGTAAAATACTTAAGGAATAAAAATATTAGATTATCGAACGTATTTTTTCTAAGCAAACATATGCGAATACTAAAAAAAATATATGAATTTATTGATACATTATTTACTACTACATTTTTATATATGTAAAGTATATATGTAGTTTGGTCGTACATATATTTAGTGGAATATTTTTACAAATCGCTCGTAGCCGTCTACGAATATATTTTCCACGTCTCCATATAAATTGCGGTAGAGAGCACGAGTGGCTGGAGGGCTATTTGCAAAATGTTGCAGGTAACGTTACCGCTTATCGACGAAGAGCGACGACTCAAATGTATATCTGATTTGAATTTCACGCATTACAACTTATCGCGTACCTCCCTTCCTTTCCCTCCCCCTCTAAGTAAACACTCGAACACTTTAAGTAACTGCGCTGAAATTCAGCTGGAAATCGGTGCTTATGTTTCTCCGAACAACAGCTACGTAAATATGGAAAGAACTCCCGGGGTGCGGCGGAGTGTTTCATTATCCGTGACCTGTTGAGCGCGAGATTTGTGACTCATCTCGTTTTATGATACTCTTGCTATATATAGCACTATTTTTTTCTTTAGCTTACCATTGTGTGGCTAAAAACGTGACAGGTTGTGGGTTCAATCCTCATTCGAAGAAATAAAATATTTTTGCGGCGTTGAGTTCCACCACTCAACACGCAATGCTTCCAGAATTCAGCGGAAAGTGAGAAACGGAATGTCTCAACACTTGCATACGCTGCTGTGTGCGGGATACAGCGTGAAGCTAATTTATTAAAAAAAATCTTTCCAATTTCGACCACAATATATATATTCTAGAAACATTTTAAAATTGTAATCACAAGCTTAGAACGCTTATACGAAAAATAGTAAGACGTTAAATAAGTTTTAAAAACGTAGTAGTATTTGTGGAGCTGTCACCTAGCCTCCGGTTCCCACGCTCCGTTTTCCGTTTAACGGCAATCACTGCTAGGCTTGCGACGTTCTGTCAATACCAAGGCGAGAGGCTTCCCTGATAAAGTTATCTCGGCCCCCTCTCCCCTCCCCTGGCCCTAAGTCTTCGTTTATCTCTCACGTACGTAGGCATGTTCTTATGCTATTGATATACGTTTTGTTATGTGTGACTACAGACAAATGTTCCATTCGGTTTTATTAGTTATTTTATACGATATCTTGTTATTATATTATTGCTATTTAACGTTCTTATAAAGTTTTATGTGAGGCTAGTCGTGGCGTATGAATACAATACAAGCATATGACTGTGGGAACGGAATGGACTCTTAACACTAGGTTCCCTCTGCCTACTCTGATATGTGCGGGGTACAGTAAAGCTGAAAAAAATATGAAATGAATGTATTTATATCAATGAAAAATAAAATGTTATTTTTGAACCTTAAATTTTTAATGATATTATCCGAGTTATCTGCTTGGCCTGTTGCCTGCCGGTACATTGCTAGAAACAAACGCAAAATCTTATAAAATGCAGTTAATGTCAACACACATGCGAACTAGTTCGGTAAACATATACTGTACTTTCAAGAACTTGCTTTATTTCGTAGTTTCTTGTATCGTGCCATGCTCGAAAGGAATCTGCAGTACTTTATACGAAACTTTTACCATAAAGTAGATTCACGTAAGTAATAATAACGTTGCGTATATATTATTTCAATACGTATTGATATTCAGAACGCGAAAATACCAAGTTGTAGATTTTATTATTGGAAGATAATGATTATTTTTTCTATTACATTATTAATTTCAAAAATATCTTAACTACTACAAGCACTGTTAAAAATATAATAATTATTCAAGGTATAGGTCCCAAAAGTATTCAATTTAAGACATTATAAATGTCAGCTAAAATATATATAATATTTAAAAAAAGCAAAAGGAAATTGCATTTCAAATTGAATGGGCACGTGTAAGCTCTTACTGTTTTTTTTTAAATATATTAACGTTTACTTTTTTTCCGCTTAGAAAGAAATTGTTAAATCAGTGGAGTAAAAATTTAATGACTTCATATTTACATTAATATGCTTCGAACTGCGAGTGATCAACGATGGTAGTGAAGTATGAAACCCGGTCTTTTCCAGCGAAACAATTAAATTTAGCACACATCGGTGGGATTAGGGGCACAATTTGGGGGTGGTAAGGCTCAAGTTCAAGCAGCAGTAAGCCTGGCCTATAGAATCTTAAGTCCGCTCGGTTAAACCGAGATCGTCGCGTCGATGTCGAATACTACTCGATGGGCCCCGATCGATATATAGCCTCGGGGGCGCGTCTACCTAGTGGGGTTAAATACAATTTACCTTTGTTATTTTTCGTGTCATTAAACTGCGTCGCGATTTCGAACGCTTGATCGGGATTGCGAACACCGACGCGAATTGTTTGTGAGCTTTTGTTTCCCACTCCGCTCGCCAGACTCCGACATCAATTAACATCGGAGCACGAACTGAATTTTCTTCAAGATCGATCTGTATAATAAATGAATGTATTTAGAAAATAAATAGATATGTACAGACAGTACAACTCCTGTTTTCTGTATATTCGAAGTTCATTTCTGTAAAAGGGCAAAATTTTGGATATTACTGATTTGTATAGTATAATTTATGGTGATATTGTATTGTCCTCGCTCGCGTGTTGTTGGACAAACGGTAGTGACCACGGCACTAGCTTAGGCTTCGGTTCATTTGTAAAGCTTTATCAGTGACAAATTGCGACACTCACTACTTTTATGCAACGATCGATCGAAGAATACCGATTGTGTTATGAAAAGATTTAAATCCATTGTTTCCGGACTGTGCTATTTTTTATAATTGTTACATACTTATAATGTGTTTTTGTTATGTTTTGACTTTGTAGTTGCATAAAGCTATAATCGTAAAAAAAAATCATTAATTATATATAAAAAATGTACAGGCCGACTGCTCTGTAGTACATGTTTAATTTAACCTCTCAAGCTCAACATCTCGCGTTGATTATTCAGCATTATCAAGCATAAAACTTAGTGAGAACTCAACACGATGGAGTCTTACACTCACTTCCTCGCGCTTAATGCAAAAGCACGTAGTTCCATGTCAGTGCAGAAAGTTGTGCAAAGTGCATAAAGTGCGCCAACGACGCCGCGGCAAAGCCTTCATTTGTCGGCTCGTGACGTCCGCGTGACAAACGGGGACGGGACTTTATGTGTACCTACGACTACTGCGAGACCGCGTCGCGATTATGTACGCCGATGGAAAATGTAACTACAAGTTTTAGTCTGTCTGGCAAGCGGGTTTAAACGCAACAATTTATCATGAACTATCTGAGTTATGAGTGTGCGTCCATATATTCTTTAAAATATAGTTGCTTTAAAAACTTTCTTAAATAATTTCTGAGCTTAGCTACATTCTTCATTTAATGTTGTTTTAATAAAAGTTAAATATAGTAGGAAACTTTTGTATATGATCAAAAATGAACGAAACAAATAAATGTTACAAAATGATTTATCACAGTGGTCTTTGCATGATTTAAGCCTATATACTTTCCGTGTACATTTCACTTGGTAGAGAAATTTCGGTTTGGGTTAGCGTAGATTGGGTAATTTATACTTGCCTCCTCTCACCGAGCGGGGAAGATACAAGCTTTCAGAAGGAACTATATACCTTTCGTTAAAATTGCTTAATAGGTCGATTAAGCGGAGAATTTAATTATAAGATAACAGTAAATCATTTACGTGGTTCTTCTCTGGATAAAGAATAAAAGCATTTTATTATTCAAGTTATATTTAACTTTTCTTATTAGAAAATAGAACATTCGTATCAATTCAACAAAGCTAAAACAACAAATCAAGAGTTTTCTTGAGTTGGATTAAATTAGTATTGTAATTATTGTAAACAATTATTTCCAACCTTGTAAATTTAGTCCTTCAGCATAATAAGCATTCAATGGTAAGCTCTTTGACTTAATAAAGTATATTAAAATTCAATTTGTGAGTCGAACCGTGAAGCATAACGGATTGTCGACTGATTTTGTCACCCCCTTTCTTCCATAATTTTACGACTCACCCAATTTTATAATGATATTTACTTAGTTCTGTCAAGTACAATAATAGCAATTATTTCTTCAACAATTAGAACCATTTTGTGTAGTTCTTGTGACCGCGAAATAGGCAAAAACAGTTAAGAAACTTAGAAAACATGAATTCGAAAGGTTTTTTTTTATTTAAAGTTTTTTTTTCATTTATATAGTATTATAATTATAATTTTGTTATAGGTGGAATGCAAAAAGGCACAACCGAAAGAAGTAATGCTCCCAGCAAACTTGGCCAAGACGAGAGCTGCCGGCCGCGGGGCCTACGGTGAGTTGCTAGGTAGCGCCGTGGCAGCCGGTGGCGTTCGATACGCTCCTTACCCCGTCCATGCGCCCGCGCAGCTGCTCGTCACAGGGGCAGGCGTGGGCGCAGGGTCCGCTAGTGCCGCTACCATGTATCGCCGTGCCCTTGCCGCCCTGCGCCCTACTCCAAGACCCCCTAGACCTACATTAGCACCCATCACGATACCACCTCTTGCCTACTCCGTCTCCGAGCTCCTAGGTGCTCACGCACTCGATATACCGACTCTCTACTCTCCTCTTACTCACTCCACCTTACCTACCCCTCTGCCTCTCTGATCCGCAATCCTCTTCCAACAGCATCCCCACCAACCCTTTTAATTTGCCAATACTTGATAGTTGAATGATTATGCTGCGCTGGCGTTGTATCCTATCCATTCCTAACTATTTTTCACATTCCTCTATTCTACTCTATTGTACCCTCAGTATATTTATTTTGTTGTAATTAAGGAAACAGATAATATCTAAAGTGTCTTATTTTAGTAATTGCCATTAGAGAATCAGTTAGATAGCAGATTTTTGAAATGTGTACCAACATAATTTAGAGGATCTATAGAAACAGTTATTATACAAAGGTTACTGAAACATTACATTTATATTGAATAGTAGAAAAAATCATCTGGAACAATTTTATGTAGGGTAATAGAAAGCAATATTTTTCTACCAGGTAGTAGGTGCTTAAAGACATTTGATTTTTAATAGATAGAGGATATAGACTAAGCCTGGTATTTTTCTGATTTATACGTAGTTTTAATATGGAATACTTATGAAGGACCTTATAGTCCTGCTGATTCTTGCCAGTTTTGCTACATTTCCATCCATAATAAACAACTAAAGCAGCTTAGAAAACAAATTCTAGACAAGTTACTTGTGGTTGGTTGAAGAGATCTTTTTGAAAACAATATTTTCTTAAATCATATTATTATATTTCTTAGCCTTTTACTATAAATAGCTTTGCAACTTGATGTCGGCTTTACAAAAAATGTAATCATTGGAACAAAAGGTACCTATCAACAGTCGATGTTAATTATGAGTTTGTGAAATTTTTAGCCATATTATGTGTTGTATTTATTTTCTTTTTATTTCTATTTGATATTTACTATTAGCGATTAGGTAAAGTACTTAAATCAAATGCCAACTTTGTTATTTATATAGAATTGTTAGATGAATACTTTTTCTTCATCTATTATATATTATTTTTAATGCATAGATTATTTTACAAAAATATCACTTATTTTAGTTATTTAGTTTATTTTTATTTTCTTTCCTATTAGTTGAATATGTGTATTTCTTAACAATAAGGTGTTAATACACTCAAATTTGTATTACCAAAGTAGATCTCGTACTAATAATAGTATTATTAATTGTATTAACTTATTAAGTAGGAAAAAAATCGGTAGATTTTAGATTAATAAATATCATTTCTAAAATATTTAAAGACGTCTGTTTGTTTAACATGTTTAGCTCTAGACTAACAATGTGTAGAATAGATTAACGATTTAAGTATACATATATATATAAAAATAATATCATCGGTGATAGAAAACTAACATACCCCATTGAAGTCATTTTAGTAATCTATTGGATGGTAGTAAATTTTAGAATGTTTAAATACTTGAAAATTAAATATAAGTATTATGTATTATATCACACATATGTTTGTACAATCCACATGAACATTCTCGCCAAGCAAAATAGTGTCTCACGGTATTCTTAATGTTTCAAATGTTTCAATGTTTTTTTTAGTACACACAAATATATAAAATAAGGTGTAAGGATCGATCAATTTATGTAAATGTTTTTACATTTCTAGATTTCATGTGGTCATTGGGTGCTCTTCCTGACGGTAAGTGTACAATTAACATTATATATATACTATTTAAAAGTCAGTCCATTACGTCCCGCATATCGAAATCATCGTAACAATGGAACGAGACTTTTCTAACGTTCAGTTAAAATAAATTATTATTCAGTTTTCTCAATTCGAATCCACCAAACGGATCACTTAGCTGACTAAGCATTTAACTTTAACAGAGAGAGTATCACGCTACAGATAATTAATGTATTACAAAGCATGTCTAGGTGTGCTCCAGCCGCCATAATGGATGGACACGTGGCCTGACAGATACACTATTTTGATTGGCAATAATATGATAAACGATCCGGTGCGGTAATCATATCAGCCTCCGCCGACGGTCCGGCCATCAATCATTCACATTTTTATACCGGACTCTCGGATGTTCAGAAAGGCGATATTGCAAACATATATGTAACTTTTAGCAATAATGTCTGTTTTCAAATAGCCGCATTTTCTCATGTTTTTAGAGTAGTCCTAGTTTACTTTATAATTTAATGAATCTGCTAGTGGATTGCCGTAGAGCGTTTGTTAATTGAATAAAACCATCGTTAGTGCACTCACAGTGTGCTACATTTAACGATGTTTACAAAATATCATATGCTGGACATTGTCCAAAACAATGTCGTACCGGACTAGTACGATATACTTTACCTACCTTTTGTGTGACGTCTCTATTTTCAAATTAGGACAATGAGACGCGTGTTGCATCATACGTGATAAAAGCGTGAACACAGTGAAAGCGATCTGATTGAAATCACATTAATTAAATGCAATGAAATGATTGATACCGGAGTTTCATCAGTTAATGTTATTTAATTGATTAACACGTGTTTATTTGTTCTACAGGTTTTCCCGCAGCGTACGCCGCCTACGCGGCAGGACGTAGCTATTCGGGCTATCCTAGCTTCGGGCTGCCATATCCCGCAGGTAATCCCTTGGCGAGCTTGCACCACCAACTATCTGGCAATCACTACCACCACCTGGCGACACTCCTGCCATACCACCCACTCGAACTCAGTGGGGTTTACAATGTACACGCCATGCATCTGTGAACTCGCCTCGACGACAATGCATTCCACTAACTGCTAACGATTCGCAAACGACACTGATCCGCTAATGCCTTGCGTCAATCATGTATTATATAACTCTGAATCCTAGCTTATTAATCGAATGTGGTGACTATTTTCCAACTTACCGATCACTAACTTATATCAAAGTACCGGAAAGAGTTCATGTGAACTTCACTAACAACTTTACTAACAAGTTAACACTTTTAACAATGACTGAGCCATCTAGATAAATCTGCCAAGCCGTCAATTACAAAACGTCCAAGTTTTGAGAAATGCTATTTATTGTTTATCTTCAAAATGTTGTCGAGAGAATCCGACCAAATGCGAGCGCCTCGCTCTGTGTTTACAAACGATTCTCCCTAACGATTCTCAAATGCTACGCGTCAAGTAAACACTCCAGCGCAAATATCGCGTTAGCTTCGCTCCCCTCCTGCCACCCGCACCCCCCCGCGCCTCCGCGCCGCCCTCGCCCGCGCCGCCTGGCATTACTCTATTGCCTACTCCTCATTAACAGCGAAAGCTTAAAGAGATTTAAACAGATTCAAACAAAAGTACTGAAAAAGTAACGTCCTTTTTGTGGTAACTTATAAGTAAATCTTCTGAAACCGGAAACAAAATCACCTAATTAAAAATATGTGTATTAAGTTTTTTAATTCAAAATTCCAATAACTATTAAAGCTTATTTGATTGAAAATATATAAAAAAAATACTTAACAATAATAAAATAAATGTACATTTACTTTTACAAAGGGTTCCAAAAGTAAGTACTTTTGAGACCCTTTCTCTGTCATTGTTACAGTACCGTTTTATTGAGATTTCAATTTGAAAAGTTTCTCGGTTGACTGTAATTTTTATGCATTTTCGGCGCCAGACTAATTTATTTACTCAAAAAATAGTAGTCTCCGAAAAACTAACTTTTATAAATTTTTTGGGAAACTACACTTTAACTGGAAATACTTCAATATGCGCGTTTATTTTTCAATTGATGTTATCATAGAGCTAGAGACCGCGATTTACTGGTTTTTCATTCATATTAGCCAAACAAATAGTTTCTCGCTAATTACTTTTAAACTGCCGTTTTATTGCACGCGAGACATACGTTTCAAGCCAATTGCGTACAAAAACACAACAATTACGAATGTATTTTTTTTTTATTTTAAATAGTTATAGTAAAATATTTTATTGTTATTAATCAATTTATCAAGGTAGCATTCATTATTTATCCAATTATGCTTCAAAGTATATTTTAGTAGTAAATCTATGTAAGTCGCTTTTGTAACACATTTACTGACAAGTAATTCTATAGTTCTTTAGAAATGTATTTTAGTTATATTATTATAATATGCAAGAAGATAGAATTCGAGTTGTTTTTTATTACAATAAAGAACACATTTGTAAAATGTAAAAGTTTCATATTATAACCGTAGAATAACACGCAACTCAGTAAATATTTAATAAAAGTGTTATCCACGAGGGTGAAGTTAAGACAGTTTGCACCACGACGCTGAATAAATCTGCGATATTTCTTAACCTATTATCCATTGGATGTCGTGAACGAAATAAATAGCAATATTGTAGAAAAAAAAACTGTTGTATAACATTTGAAGGCTAGGACCGCTGAGACCCTGCAATAAACCTTGCGGTATCAACTATAAATGTAATTTACATATGTATTGAAAATTTAGTGTAGTATTTAGTATATTCATCACGTAGCGAGTAACGTTTTGGGGATGTATCTACGTATCTAATAAACGTAATCTACGTAATATAGATTTTAATCGTAGCTCGGTAAACGTATTTAACTTCAACAAAAGCATGCTGTAGTGGGTAGAGTTTGAATTTCTCTAGAATTTAAACAAGACTGAACACAAGTTGTAAACTCTTCTTAACTTGAAAATGAATAGCGGTGTAGGAAACATTTTTCATGCTGTACCAGTATTAAAGTTGGTTTATTTAATCGCGCCGAGTAAACTATTTCAACATGAATATTTACGTTATGATTTACAAAATATTTTCAATTTGTATTACCGTATGTAACGCACGGTTCGACAATTTCTCATTGCTCTTGTTCGCGTCATTAACAATCTGTGTACATGAAACTTATTAGTTTACAAATCGATGCAATTATTAAAACAATGGTAGTGATTTTTATGATTTTCATATAAAACGATTTTCATACAAAATAAAACTTTAACATTTTCATATATGTCTATGTGCCGACACACACTTTCGAGCTTAGGATCGGTAACAAAAACGTTGTGTTCAGTCAAATACTATAGTAGTCGTATATGTAAGAATCACTTCTACAGTATCAAATAGGCAGTTAAGAAACGTAGACGATTACCTAGGTACTTAGGAATTAATTTGAAATATAATACTAAGTTTAGAGGATGAGTAGGAAACTTCCAAAATTAGTTTTTAATTTGCGTAGTTCGTTTTTAGCATTAGTTTAGATTCTTTTAATAAAAAATATGATATAATCGAGCTTGAAAAATGTTATTTTATTACCTAATTAAATATTTGCTATAATTATAATATATACTTATGTAGGTATGTGCCTACTTTGTGTTTCAAAGTTATTTCTCTATTATATTTTATATATTTACACTGCTTAAGCGATAATGTTATTAATAATAATATTTATTGTTGTTGTTGTGTAATATTTTTGGATGCAAGTATTTTATGCTATCTTCTTCGTGTTGTTGTTATAATGAAACGATTCAATGTTAAAATTAATAATACCCCAAATCGAAAGAATTAACGAAGATCTTTGGCAAAACCTATTCATCATCACGCCTCGCAATTTATTTCATCAAAATTAAGGTTTTTACCAAAAATTATTAATTAAAATATAAGTTAATTCGATCATAAAATCGCTACGTATGCGACCGTCCTTATCGCCATCCTCTAAACTAGTCATAAATAAAGTAAGCTTCAATATAATATCTTGTAATATTCTAATTATAAAGTTAATGTGTGGCTACTGGATATAAGCGGAACCCATTACTAAGTCGTATCGTTGATATTGTCATTAAAATAACAGATCCCATTAAAACGTAATATTCATGGAAAAACTATTAGTGATCAAAGTTAACCTCGGGCATCAGATATATGAATGTAGAGTAATGTAGAGCATACACCCTTTACTATTCTACTTGCGTGCTTAAAGATACTAATACAAAGTAAATTATAATTTAGCGAGTAGCACCTTTAATTTGAAAATATTTGTTCAAGACGATATATTCTATAACATTTAACGATCCCCCTCCTAGCATTTTGGTTGTGCGTGATACAAACAGAGATTGCTTTAATACGAAACATGTAATAATAAAGTTCATCATAATATGCGTGTCAGAAATTTTTAAGCATCAACTCAATCCTAAGTTTGGATATAAACAATACTTTTCAGTTAGCGTAGCTTAAACGTGTTTAAATTTGGTAGCATTTTTTGTTCATGTTAATTTATGAACCGTAGCATAGACTTATATGGGCTCTGGGTTAACTTTTTGGCATACTTTTGTTTTATTTAAGCGCCGCGGTTCTGTCGGAGCCCTTCCCAGTTCCGTGGCGGGCTTTGTAGCTTTTTTTTTATTTTGTTGCCGCAGGTGTAGTCGGAGTTATACCGGCAGAAAGTCGACTGTTGGTCGGTGTGGAGTATGTAAGCCCGAGTGGGCTCGGCCAAGGCTCGTAGGCGCCGCCGCCGTCAGCGCTACGCAGCCCGCTCTCCACACGCTTCAACTTTACCATTCTCTTACCCTTTAAATTTCTTAACCAATAAATCTTTACTTAAGTAAAAATCTCTTTCGTATCACGCCCTCCGTTACCCCCGAATCGCCAGGAATGCAATGTCACAAACACATATTAAAAATTATAAAATGTTAGAGCGAATTCGCAGATGCGTACGTGAACAGATCGCCCGACTAGGTTGCCCCTATAGCTCGATACGGAATCATTAAAAAATTTATATCAATGCGGTTTCCATCAGGAAGTTTATCCAACTTTTAGATAAATAAATTATAGGTATCATTCGTGAGGAATAAAATTTATCATAATATAATATTATATTGTAATCATGTGTCAAATTTTTAATGTATTAATGTATACTAAATATAAGTCACTAGTATTGTTCTTGTCAATGTTTCGACATATCGTCTTTAATTTAATCGTAAGGTATGGTATTGTGAAGCCAATATATTTTAAAATAAAGGAATTTTCCGCTATATAAACACAACGTTTTGTCGTTTACTGTCCAACTGATTGCTTGGTAATCGAGGTCGATCACAGCCCGCTTATTTAACTTTCGCTCGCTCGCTTATCGATTGCGACTAAAATAAATGAAACAAAAATATTATGAAGCGTGGAGTTGGCTAGTGGTTACAATAATATAAAAATCCATAAAATTCTTGGATCAAAATTGAAAAAGTAGATTTAAAATCTTTCTGACTCATCCAAATGTACCAACATGCAGCTTGGTGTCCGCGCGTGTCACAGCGAGTCGGTAAGCACATGCATGTGCATTTTACGGGGGCATACGTTCCTTAGTAAAGGTAGAAAGTTTTGTTTACGAGTCCCTCTGCTTCTGCCCCCGTAGGAGTAAGGCACGCGCGACCGCGGTCCCGCCACCGCATCTAGCGCATTCCTCAAATTCTACACGTTCACCCTCAGAATGCAGCCCGCGGACCAGATCCATACAACTATTTTGCATAGTTCAATGCTATTCGCTTGCACTCAGTTACTTCAGAATTTAGATTTCCTCAATATATGAACATTTAAATTCTTTAAGGTTCTGTAAAGATTTATTTACATAATTATGGTGGTGAGACGGCAAAATATAGTATGTCGCTAAAAGTGCCAATGTTATATCATTACACTATTTAATAAATTCAATCTTTTGAGTTACTTTTGTGTCTAGTGCTTGTCGCTTTGTTTAAGCACAGAAATAAATGTCTGTGCTCGTTTATCTTTATCTATCCCTTTTATATTAGATTTTCTCGTTAGAAATAGTTATTTTGAATAGTACTGGCGAACTATCGCTAATAGTTTAAAGAGTGCTATGTTTGGATGGGTCAGATTCGTAGATAAATATAGATTTTATTTTATATGAATGATGATAGTTTTTGATATTAATATAAGTACGTTAGTCTAGCAAGCTCCATCGCTCGAACATTTTTATTGTAGAATTTGAAAAATGGAATGTTGGTTTGGTAAATTTTGACCAATATCATTAGAGTATATAAAGTATAAAAGAGTCTAATACGAACTACAGTAGTAGTAAACAAATCATCCTTCAACATAGAGCAAGTGAATAAAATTTCCTTGGTTGACGCAGCGTGATTATCAATCTCAAAAAAGTGTTTAGAATTTTTAGTCTGAGGATGATAGATTTGTGTACAAATAAATATTTATAGAGCGTTTTCGTTATCGATTGTAATGAAAATGATAGTGCTGAAAAATACAAGAGACAGACAGCAGTCGGTGAATGGAGTATGCAGTCCGCAACAGCAATAGGGCGAGTAATATTTATCTTTGGACTTTACACTAAACTTTGATCAGTACATTACTCCGTTGCAGATAGAATAGTGTAGGCCATAATGTGCGTAAGCTGAATTCATGTTGTTAAAATTTGGATAAAACGTGTGGTAGATATATAGAGTTCCAAATTATAAAGTAAATTAGTGAAGCTTAGAACTTATAATAATAGATTCTAGAATAGACGAAAAATTAGAAGGTCAATATCGAATCTGAGTAAGCAAAATTTGTAGACTAAATCTGGCCATTTATAAGATTTAACTAGCAGCGTTTCTGATAGTACATATATATATAGTATTAGTGATTTTATGGCGGGCGATTTCCTTTCTATTGTAATTTAGCGCTTAAAATTAGCGGGAAAACTTATTTCATTGTGAAGTGTGAACTGTGAACAAATAATTGCTTTATGTTAAGAACTTAGCGGGTAGCAAGTAAGCGTTCAGGTAGATATTTGTCGGTATACATAATGTGATGGTGGTGCAAACTCTTTACATAGTGGTAATTGTTATAACTAGATTTAAGAAATAGTATAGAGTTTTTATGTATTTTAAAATGTTGTGCCTTAGGCAAGAGGTATTATAGGCTAAATTATGAACCTACAAAAATTATTATACGCCATTAGATAATGTAGTCATCTTTCCGATTTATTATTATAAATAGAATAGAAAATGTAACAGTTCCAGCTGTAGTCTTTAATGTAGTTGTAAGCGGTATTTTCCGCAAGTATTTTATAACTTATATAAATGGGTAGACGATTATTGTAAATTTCAGTAACAGTAGAATGAATTTTGAAGATTTTCAAGATTTTATCAAGTGTGAATTTATATTTCTCGATTCATTTAGTTTTTTTTAATCGCTTTTCATGTTTTGACCATCTATGACTGAACCATCCTGGATTATAAAATATTTTCTTTGAAAACAGAACTGCGTAATGTGGTACAGACAGTAAAATATAGAAAAGTAAGATTTAAAGAAGGATATACTTGCTTCTTTGAATTACAAATGTCTGAGGGTGGCGTGCGAGGCAGTCGGCAACACAGCATAGGAATTCCATTAATTTGCAATTGAGATAAGTCCCAGCTAAACCATCGAAAATCCGCAAAGCGTATCATCTTCACGGATGTTATTGATGGCTGCTATTAAATATACGTTTTCGGTGCGATCTGTGCTAAGGGACCGATCTCATGTGAAATAAAACATTTCAATCATAGAGCAAATGATGAAGTATCTTCCAGTTGAGCACTACTTTGAGTATTTAATTTTTATAAACAATAAAATTTATTTTCTACCTATATATGTTTACAATATTTTCATATATTAAATATTTTAGTATTTTTTTATAAACGTAAAAGTATATTTAAATTAATTACTTTGCATGCTAATATAAAATCATTTCCTGTGATATAAACACTTTTTTTACTTATCTTTTAAACATTTTCTTATAATGTATAAAATGAAAATCAATTATTCATAATTTTTACTTAGACGTACGTAAGAAGTAAGACGTAAAAACAAAATCCTACTTCTGACAGCACCAAGGGCAGGTCTTACAGCGGAGTACGCCCCGTGAATATTTTGCACGGCCGTCATCCCACTTCTGAAGAAGAATTATTAAGTTTCTTCGAACTTCGCAATTATGAAAGTTCGAATAGCTCTCGCAAGACGGGCTCAGAATTTATAGATGAATGTGTGCTTTCCGTGAGGTGTGAGGTTTACTTGGGGTGCAAACCACCTTACCTCTATAAAGTCCCTACGACTTCGCAGCTAAACCAATAAAATTGGAAATTGCTAGGTGCTAACTTGTAAAGTTATTTTGTATTTCAATTACTTTATTATAGGACTTTTAGAATGATTTATCGACCTCCTTTTGAAATACCTTTACGTTCTGTTCTATTTCAAGCAACATGATTATTTCATTGGAAATGCTATATTTATAAGGTACAATCTCCTTCCATGCGTTAATAAACGGTACAAATTTCAAGAAACTTAGGCGATTACGCACAAATTACATCCGCAACATGTGTTACAATGTAAAGTATAAAGTTAACGTCCGCCACAGCTGAT
>DWAN01000806.1:0-20733 GCA_018230445.1 Heliconius hewitsoni
TTTTAGAAATAAGCCCGCCCTTGTAAACTTATCTTTTCAACTGTATTTTACTATTGTTTTATCTGTGCAATAAAGAATATATATATATATTAAAAAAACACTTGAAAATTTTCATGAATCTGTCAATTAAGGAAAATATTAAATAATTAATCTTTTAATATTGGATATTGGATATAAGCCAACTCAAAAATATTTGGCCTGGTGTTTCTGCAGTGAAATCAATAAATTTTATTATAAAACTAATATAAAAAGGTATAGCTTCATGTTTTAGCGTTTGTGAAGGTTTGCCGAGCTGCCAACAAACACCAACGTGTAAACACTCCGTTTTATCAAAAACCACGACGGCTTGTGATGGTTTGGCTTGCGAAAGCTTGTCACCGACCCAGACTAGTGTCGGTTCTTTAATACAGACCAAAGGGAGCTTGTGGCAAATTTTTGCCAGCTGTTTATAGTCTACACATTTGGCGCATATTCAATCCCACTCATCAATTTATCTCAAACGAATGTTTTTTTGCTACGCGATATTTTAATAATTTAATACACGCTGTTATCCACACCCTTGAGGGTAAGCGGAGGGAATCTAGTGAACTCTATTCTCCATGGTCCGCCAAATTCTGGAGGTATTAGGTGTTGAGTGGCGGAGCTCAACCTGTCACTTCTAGAGTCATACTTTGTGCCACAAGGCCACGACTAACCTCTTTAACAATTTACATACAAATAAATAATAGAAAATGGCCCGCGTAGAAACGCTGTATGTAATTACTATTGCCCAGATAAAATAAATTAAAGTTGCAAGTGAAAAACCGTCAGAGCTAAAATAACTTCAACATCCATGTGTGTCATGCTTTCCTGTCACTCACAGCCGTGTAAATAGCCTCAGCAAGCGTGTAAACCAAACATTAAATAACGTCAACTGTCATTGCACCTTGACAGAAAATACAGTATTTATTTTTATTTGTCAATTTAATCATAATTATCATTAAAAACCAGTTTTATAAACTCGTCGTACGCAACGGCGGTTTCTTAATAGTAAATTTTAACTTTTATCACAGACCACCTTTGAATTCAGTGAGTGCGTGTACGCAGTGAAGAATAGTACTAGTATTTGTTTTTATTATAAATATTAGGTGCGCTTTATTTTATTATAAAATGTCTACAAAAATAAATCCTGATTTACAAAATGAGAGAAATCAGTGTAGTTTTAATATTAAAGAGTTAACTCATCTAATTGATGGAGGTGTTGAAAAGACAGAAGAGAGAAAAAAAAGAGGTAATTAATATTTCACCGTAAGTAACTCGATTGCAATTTACTGTGTAATTATTAGATCATAAAGGAATCTAAGTGGTCTTTCATCATTAAATCATATTTAATATAAAAAGTTAAATCTAATCTAAATTGTAGTTTCTAATAATCTTAAAACAATAACTGTGTAATACTTTATGGGTAAAAGATCTAAACTAACGTAAATTGGCAAAAAGCTCCATTTTATATAACTTTTTTTTTACTTTTTATTATCTTCCAAATAACCTCATTCCAAAGTAAACATAATCTAAGTAGTTGTTATATATAAGTCTTAAAATTTAGCTACCTTTGTGCAGAGGAAGATAGAAAGAAGTCAAATGCTTTGACTGTAAATACAATGGTTCTTGGTTTGATTCCCACTCAGGGGAATGATTATTTTGCAGTCTAGTCTAGTTGTCTTTCCTGCTATATGTGGGATAAAGCGTGGAGCTGACAAAAATATATTTATCAAATAGTCAAACAATTTGGAATTTTGTAATATTTTTAAAGTTGTTATTGTTATGTTAATGGTTCAATGTTCAATACTTATCATATTTATAATAAATTAGCCTTTTATCTTTGTTTATCAAAGAAATCTACTTTTAATAATATATATTCACTGTATATTTGTTTCTTCATAGTAATAAAATAAGTAAGACATCAGATTTTGTATTCATAAAAACTTTCATATCTTTTTGATACATTTTAAAGATTAAAACGCAGGGGTAACAAATGTATGGCTTTAAATAAAAAAGTTTGTGGGTTCAATTCCTGCTCAAAGATATGAAATATTGAATGTTTTAATTTTGGTGACAAGGGTAAGCGATGCAGTAGTTTAGTGTGTGACTGTAAATGTGATGGTTGTGGGTTCAATTACCACTCAGCGAAATGAATAAAATCATATTCTTATTTCCTCATTCTAGTAACAAGACATTGAGTTCCACAACATTGAATGTTTAGAAAATTTGACTGAAAGTAGGAAATGCAATGCCTTAACACTAGATGCCTTCTGCTGGATGCATCCAAACTATACCTTTGTATCGTCCCAATTGAGATTTCTGCTACATTGAATTTTATATTATTCTTCTGTCAACTTTCGAGGTTAGAGAAAAACAGAGTGTTTTAACTCTAGGCTCTCTGATGAACTTGTGTGTCTTGCGGGATGAAGCGTTGAGCTTCTTTTTTTTTTAAATTTATTATGAATTTAAAATTTTGCCTGCCATTTGGCCCCAGTGCAGTCAAATAAAAATAATTATAAATTGTGACCCATGACATATTCTTAGTGTCGAAGTTAATTCTGACTGCAGATGTATCTGCAGTCAGAATTAACTTCGACACTAAGATATTGAAACATTTGTTTTGTCCCGCTGTAGCGGGACAAAACAAATGTTTCAAAACTATGAATGTGATATTATAAAAAAGCTTTCCTTGATATATCGAACACAATAAAAATTCTTCAATTAGCAAAATTAGTTTCTGAGATTATCCTGTTCACGTAAACAGACTCTTCTGCATAATAATATTTTAGTATATACTGATAAGACAGAATTTGCAATCTCGATTCTTCCGTTCTCGTTGAAATTTCGAGAATACCTTTTTTAGTTCTTCCCGACACTCCCCTAGAAACATGATGAATTAAGCGTTCTATGCCTTGTATTTATGGTTGAGCGTTGACTGTCCGTCATTTAGTAAGTAAAGAGTTTCATGCATATAACTGCTTATTTTCATCCATAGAGGAGATGGTGATGAAAGAAAATATTCACAATGAAGATGTACCAGCAATCTATTTAAGTCACAAAGAGAAATATGAATTGGCTGTGAAAAAAGCTTGCCTGTTATTTAAAATGATAAGACGATTACAGGAAGAGGAGAATGCTGGCATGGAAAATTATATGTAAGCCCACTCTTTTTTTATCTAGTTTTATCTAATGTATATTACAAATAGATAGTTATTATGGCTATAGTGGCACAGTGGGACAGGTGAATGTATTCGTAGTTATTGATTGAGTTAATTTTTCTGCTCTGATATGAAAAAAAGTCTGTGTAATAACTTTTTTTTTTATCTCTATAAATCCATTTTGCATAAATTGCTAATTTTAAGTTAGTTTACATAAATCATAATCTTCGTTTGTTCTTTCGTGTTCCATCACCCGAAACGAAATGGCCCTACTATGTGACGGAGATGCGTACCTAAAAATATTTACTTACTTACTTAGCGTATAACTTACCATTTCCAACCATTCGTACATTTCTGAATTTTTGCTAATTGTTCAGTCGAAAGGAAAACAATCAAAAGAAAGAAAAAATAAATTAAATCAAATTAAATCTGCGCAAACATCTTCAGCTGACTTAAGAGCGGCCACGAACGAACTGTGGCAATTGTTATAGGTATTGGGAGAAATTCAGAATATTCAGTCGAAATATGTGTGGTTACCAGGATCCATGAACAATTTTTCCTAAAGGTCTTAGAGTATTTTTTCTGAAGGTTTACGGACCTTATCTAATTTATGTGATCTAATTCGAAATTTACAATTTGTTGCGAAGGACCTTAGAATAAGCTTTTATACTCTTTTAGACAAGTTTTAGCAATCAAAACTATTTAATTTGATTATATTATTAGTCGTTGTTGTTGTTTTGTGTGTTTTGTCGTGGTTCAGGGACATAAGCTGGTGCCTATAAACACAACAGGTTGTGGTTCAATTCCCACTCGAAGAAATGAAATATTTAATATTTTCATTTCTCCGATCTGATGTCGAGGCAAAGTGCGGCGTGGAGTTCCACCACTCATCACGCAACGCCACCAGAATTTGGCAGATTTCCCACTGCCTACTCTACTGCGCGTAGTTAAAACAATAATAATTCGTGGCTAATTGTTATAGGGCCGTCTTAGGTGGTACGTTAGGTTCAGCGATCCTAGGAGATGGATCGCCTCTCACGTTGCACTATGTTATGTTTATACCTACCTTGATGGGTCAAGGTACGGTGGAACAGCAAGCCTATTGGATTGGAAGAGCGTTCAATTTGGATATTATAGGGACTTATGCACAGGTTTGTATGGTTTTTATCATTTCAATTTTAATATATTTGTAGGCATTTTTAGGTTCACCCTGTATCCTGTACATAGTACATAGAGTAGACGGAATTAGGGGACTTAGTGTTAAGCATTTCTTTCCCAATTTTCGACCCATTGCTTATGGAGTGGTGGAACTCGACGCCGCTTTTTGTCTTGTTGTAAAAGGAGGAAATGAAAGTAATTCTTACCCCCTAGTGGCAGTCGAAGTATTAACCGCCGCGTTTACAATCCGAATTAAATACTTACAATATATATATTTGTTCTTTGTTTATATTAACGAGACCATAATATAACATACGCGTGTGAGCGTTTAGCTCACACGCGGCTTCGTTCTCTTAAACTTATTGTTATATTATATACAATTTATACAAAAACATAATCCTTACGTAAATTATGGCCTTTGTGTTATTCTGATTTTCTAGTAATATTACTGTAAAGTTTCACCAAAATCTATTCAGTAATTTTTGCATGAAAGTGGAACATCCATGCTCACAAACTTTCACATTTAAACCTTGCGAAGATAGGTTAGGATACCTCTCTACCTAATAATATGACTAAGGAAGAATTAAGAATACAAATTCTTGTCTGTAGTAGGACTTTTGTCTGACTTTGAAAACTATTCATTATTTCACTATTTATTTAGATACTCGTACCACACAATATGTATGTTTGTAATACCACCACACACTATGTATTAGATAAATATTATTGCTATATTCGCCTATTTACGTATGACTTTTCATGATAATTTATAAAAAAAAAAACATTCAATCGGTGTCATGTTTTTTTTACCACGAGAATTTATTAACAGTAAATTACTTAATAGTAAAAGTAAACATTTTAAACAAATTATTAATAATTCCATAACTCGTTTAAAATGTTTTAATTATCAAATCAAAGATATATCGCTGTGTTGATAATTTAGTGAATTTAAATTTTACAAAAGTACATAATTTCTATTGTATAATATTTTTAATTAATAGTTTATTATTTTCTATTAAAGACTTTTTTTTCTTTGGCAGACTGAATTAGGCCACGGTACATTTATAAGAGGCCTAGAAACAACCGCTACATACGACGCTAGTACCAAGGAATTTGTATTACACAGCCCCACACTTACTTCCTACAAATGGTGGCCTGGAGGATGTAAGTGTCATATACTTAATAATAATAGTGAAAAGAAATATCTAATTTTACACGGTGTTCGTGTATTCAATTCTCACTTGAGGGAATATTTTTGTACAAATTATTTTCTTTTAATTTCTTCTCGCTAAATACAGCATATAGCATTGAGATAGTAATTTTTCTTAATTTATATTTTTTTTTATAAATTAAGAAAAATTAAAAAATATATATAAACTTTAAAAGTTACTATAATATAAATTAGTATAATAATATGTTTAATTCGAATATTAAAACTAATAGAATCTACAATAATTGTAAATGTTGATTTAATATCAAATGAAACGTAACTAAAATTTATATAGGTATTTAGATGTGTAATAACTTGACTCGTGAGTAATTAATTGCTTACTTTACCTTTTTTTATAACCGGTTTAGTTCTGCCGCTTGAGAGTAATATTCCATTGGTGGGGCAGTTTGTTTATTTGTTTTTGTTATTCAACTAATTTGGATGAGGTTTAGCAATTGGATGATTTTTGCACTTGATATTATCTAAAAAAAAACGTAATATTTACGTTTATTATAAAGGGAGCATTGAGGCCATCGTGGCGCAGGTACGACTATGAAAACGCTACAGGTTGTGGGCCCGATTTCCGCTCGAGGAAATTAAATATTTACTTTTTTTGCTCGCTCCGGTAAAAAGGCAAAGCACAGCGTTGAGCTCTACATGTTGCTCAACATGTAATGCTGAATTTGGCGAAAAGTGCGGAACGGCAGTGCCTTAATGGGAACGGGGTATCTTAACACTAGGTTCCCTCTGCTTACCCTGCTATGTACGTAAAGCTAAAAAATTAAATAAATAAAGAATGGAAAGAGAACGAAATATAGGTACTAATGCATATAAAACAACCTCTTTCTTAGGCCAAATTTGCAAATTTTTTTTGATGCAATCTTTTAACTGAGTTTCTCTCTATCGTGTTAAGGTCATACAATCTTTACTCATGATGCGATTTTCTTAATAACTACTTTCCATTCTATATTTAAGTAATGTTGAAGAAATTTATATAAGTTTGTGTATCACGTTAAATTTAAGAATAATTCATATTTTCTACAATATTTAAATATTATCTGTAGTATAATCACTCGATTAGGATAAAATGTAGATAAAACTATTATAGAGCATAACAAATCAGTAGTATATTTTATTATAATCATATTTTTATAATGAAGAGTGCTATAACTAGGTTCCATTTTGATAAAATTTTATTATAACAACTAAAAATAAATTTCTACTAATGTTTTGTAATCTATAAGCTATTTGTGATTTTTTATTATCTTCACTGAGTTCCTCTAAAATGTGAAACGCGCTGAGATAACAGGAATAAGTTTACACTCGATCACAGTTACTACAACAACTTGTTACAACCAATATGAAAATGAAAATAATTCGTTTACTCGATTAGAATCGATCCCGCAAAGATCAAATTTAAGCCACGCTGCCCCGTTGCGCCGCGATGACATTTTATATCACATTTTTTTTTTTATTATTATACGATATATTTGTACGATATTAGATGGTTTTTCCATTTCCTTTCTTTAATAAGTTTGAATTATGCAAAAACTATTACTCTTGGTTCTCATTTTGTACAGTCTACATAGAACTGTTATTGTTTATAAGAATAAAGACAAAAATAAAAAATCTATTTAAATACTATAAAACGATAATAATAAAATTCGTTGAGCTCTATAAAATATAATATTTTTATATAGGTAATGCCTTTGTGGCGTAGTGATCGCACCTGTTTGTAAATGTTTATGGGCTCTTTTCCCGCTTGTGGAATTAATTATTTTCAATAACATGCTTTAGCAAGACAAAGAGCGGCGTTTAGGTTCGCCACTTTACACTCTCTTGTATTCAGGCGGAAGAAGAACAGAGTGTCTTCATACTAATCTCTGACTGCATAGTTTCTGCTATATGCAATATACAGTGTGAATTTGAAAAAAAAATTCGAAATTAAAAAAAAAATTCGAACAAAAATTGTTTTGAAAACTTATAAAAAATTGAACGTAGCGGGACTCGAACAAGCGAGTCCCGCTACGTTCGTTAAAGTTATGAACAATTGAAAATATTTGCATTTTTTTAAACTTAGAACAAAGTCGATGGTCATGGCCGTTTAAAGGTTGACGGAATTCTCGTAAGATACATGATATACTCCAAAATATATACTTACAATGATTGTTGTTTAATTTATTGTGCAAAAAATTGAATTGAAGTAAAAAGCGAGGCCAGTAGTGGCGCAGTGGCACAAAGTGTCACTGTAAAACCGAGTGACTGGTTGTGGGTTCGATCCCCACTCGAGGAGATATTTACATATTTACTTCAATTTATATCGCCATTTCTTCGCTCTGGTGTTGAGACGAAAGCGCGTTAGCATTGAGTTCTGCCACTCAATATGTAATGGCGCACTTCGCTACGACGGCCTCAAAAGCTCATAATTTGTATTTTTTTTAGATATTTTTACTGCATTTAAAAAAGAACACAAGCTAAATGAATAACTAAAAACTCATGAATGATCGTAATTACGGCGTATAACACTTAAATAAAACGTAGAGCATTAGTATAATTGCTGTCGTGCGGGGTTCCATTCAAAGGTCGAATTAAACATTAATACAAAAC
The DNA here is from genome assembly GCA_018230445.1 of Heliconius hewitsoni. Lineage (NCBI taxonomy): Eukaryota > Metazoa > Arthropoda > Insecta > Lepidoptera > Nymphalidae > Heliconius > Heliconius hewitsoni. Next base: position 8,155 of record DWAN01000806.1, read on the forward strand.
TGAAAATTGTCCGTCCATCCGATGTCATTTTTTTTGGTTTCACGCTGTATCCCACATATATAGGATACACAGGGTAGCCAGTGTTAAAACTGCCTGTTACCCACTTTCGCAAAATTTTCGAGATATTTCGTGTTAATTTGCAGAAGTCAACGCCGCGCTAGTACCTTAACCAGACACTAGAGAGGCTACCAGAGCAAAGAAATATAAAATATAAATAATTAATTTCCCCGAGTGTGAATTTTTTTCTTCAGCTTTATGCTGTATCCCGCATATAGATAGAGTAGGCAGAGTGAACCTAGTTTTGATTGTGTGTCGAGTGGCGGTACTTAACGCCGCATTTTTGCCTTGGTATCAGAGCGAAGAAATGAAAATTTTAATAAAAAATAATTAATTTGTCCGAGCGGTAATCGAACCCAACGTGGTCGTCGTCTAGCGTCGCGTCACAGTCAATATTATGAAAAAATAAAATAAAATTGATATATCAAAATAGGAATTGATTAATTAGAATACCGAATAATTTTCTTAATATAAACTAAACAACAGATTATATGCGAAAGACGGAATATGTGATGATGACGTGAAAGTCACTAACGTAAACTTTCACATTCACTCAGCAAATATTTATAAACCGCTTTTAACTGTGATATCAATCTTGAGATGCTGTTTTAATAACCTATGAATGAAAACGGCTCTCAAAATCGCTCTCATAGTTGAGCTATTTATAAATAGGAGTCTTAATGTTAGCTTATATGTTTTTATAGTTTAGTCGATCAAACAAATTGTTTATTGTAATAAATTAATTTGGAGGTATTAGCATAGTTGTAGTTATGTATGTCAGAGTAACTCAGTACTGTGAGTTCCTTTAATTTTTTTAGCATATTTATAGCGTACTTATTCAGAGTACTGAAAGAAGAGTGTGAAAATAATGGTCTATATAAGACAAAGGTTCTGGTTTTTGAAAGAGATGAAGAAAGGACGGAATGCAAGATCGGTGTAAATGCTAAGATATTAGAACCAGTGAACGAAGTCATAAATTTGGAAAGTTTATTTATTAGAGAGGGAACATACCAGGTGGATGCGGAAAGGCGTATTGCTTCATTTCTTCGCTCTGGTAACGAGGCATATCGCAGCGTTCAGTTCCGCCACTCAACACGCCGCAATGCCTCAAGAATTCGACGGAAAGGGAGGAATTAGAAGTGTCGTAACGGAATATTTTAACACTACGTTTCCAGGTTCCCTCTGCCTAACCTACTAAATGCGAGAGATGGATAAAATTTATATAAAAAATACTTTCTCTTATAGGTATTTTTATGGATGTGTACCTTATCTAAATAACGGAATTGGTCGACCAATTATTTCATTTGTTTGTGAACGTGTTATTATATATAAATTACAAGTGAATGGCTTAAAAGGGCTTGCAGGTCATCGTTTAGATAGCAAATGACGTATAAATGTTGTATGTTCCATATAAATAACTTATGACATACTTTTTGCTGATTTTTTTTGTCGTTTTGATAATTAAACTAAGTTTTTTTTTTATTTTCGCAAAATATAATATTCTATTCTGAGGCCAGTCGTGGCGCAGGCACTGTATCCGTAAACGAGGATATTTCTTTAAATTTATATTTTCATTTCCTCGTTCTGGTGTCGAGGCAAAGTGCGGAGTTGAGTTCCGCCACTCAACAAGTGTGCGGGGGATACAGCGCTGATTTTAATCTATAATATTCTCATTATTTATCTTCGTGGCAAATCGTGTAATTCTAGAAGTAAATATATACATACCACCGAAATTAGAGATATTGCATGTTAAGTGGAAGAACTTAACGCCAATTTTTGTTCTCCAAAACAGAGATATGAAAATAATTAATTTCTTTGATAATGAATCGAAAACGCAAATATCGAGTTTATACTTCGTCGTTAACAGCCTATTTGCGTCACAATGGCTTCAATTAAATAGTTTTCATCTTTTAAGTAGGTACTTTGTCTTGTTTTAAATCGCATACTTTGTCTATAGTTATTAGATCTATCATCGGACTTCGGACATCGGACATCGGATCTATGATCAAAATATATAAAATAGCTATAGGTACATACATACATACATACATACAACATGTACGTATACATATATGCAGTGTTTTGTCTTCACGACTTTAAATGAAACCACAGTTTTAACTACACTATAAAAATCTAATAAAATTAAAAGAAAAGAGATTTTGGCAAAAATTAATAAGTGTTTTTTTTTTCAAACAAAATGATCAATAAAATTATCGTTGTAAAATAAAAGAATGATGCACACAGACACTTAAAACACACACATAGATAATGGTGAAGTTGAATGTTGTTTAGGTTTTTTTAATAGAAAATAGGTAATGGCGTAAAATAGAATAGATTCTCATCTATCGTTCTATTTTACGAAAGAAAGGGATCTCCGTTTCTTGTTCTTGTATGTTTTTAAGGTTCCGTACGTTTTAAGATAAAAAGGAATCCTTATAAGATCATTTTGTTGTCCGCCCGTCTGTCTGTCTGTCTGTTAATAGCCTTTAACCCAAAAAACGCTTGGATATATTGAGTTGAAATTTATGTATAGAAATACACTCAGATCTACGGCTCTATGATTTCCTAAATAAAACTTTTTTCTACATTTACTTAAAGAAAATCGTATTTCGGCTCTATAAAGGGAATTTAATATGGTTGTTCTGGTTGACCTAGAATTATGAAATTTGACAACTAGTAACTACAGTAGTACTAGGTTAGGAAAACTATACATTTGTGGTTATATCCTAAAAAATAATAACCTTAACAGGAGGGCAAAATTTCGTATACCGCCACCGCTAGTTCAAGTGAGGTATCAGATAAAAAGGATGGCTGTGCCCTCGGTGGGCGAGCCCGCCTCGCGCTTGTTGGTTTTTTTTTTTTAATGAAAGTGAAAGAATGAAAAGTGGTAGATCGGCGACGTGTAGCTGTATTTTTATAGTCGTATGTGTTTACGTTGTTGGTATCTATTCGTAACTGCGTCACACGAACAAAGTACGGATAGAAATCGTGAAATAAAAAAAATCCTACGTCTAAACTGTTGATTATTTTTTTAAGTATATATTAAATTCAACAATTAAAAGTAATATTTATACATAATTTTATTGTATCCTTAATTCAAAATGTAAATGTCAAATATTGAAACGAAAACAACATTTTATTTATAAAGTTAGTGCAAATTGTTCATTTGATTTTTTGTCTTTCTATGTCTGAAGTAATTAATTGGTGTTAGCTAACCGGCTAAATATAATTTCCTTCTATTTTTTCATTATTTTGAATATTTCAAGAACTATAAGATATTCCGAAAATATTTTGTTAAATTCTTTAATAAATAACGTTGACAATAATCAAAATGTCACACCTACACAGTTACTCTGGGTCATTTTTACTCAAAAGTAACAACTCAAACTACTGATTGTATAAACTTTGACTTTAGGTAATACAATGAGTTATTCGCAATACGACATTGTATAAAAGAATTCTTTCTCGTCTCATCTAGTGGCTCATACTGCAAACTACTGTATCATTATGGCACAACTATATACGAAAGGGAAATGTCATGGCATTCACCCTTTCATTGTACAACTTCGCGATGAAGAAACCCACATGCCACTCCCTGGCATCAAAGTTGGCGAAATTGGGGCCAAGCTTGGCATGAATGGCACAAATAATGGTTTTCTAGGCTTCGATAAAGTCAGGATACCAAGAGATTATATGTTAATGAAGAATTCCAAAGTATTGGAGGTAGGTTTTGTAAATTATCAACTAATAAGATAGACACATTAAGAGTTATAAAATTATTTAACGTTTATAAAAAAAAATAACATTTAAGAATTTGTGAATTTTAGACCCACTACTACAATCTTACTACTGTGAACTGTTTGTTTCTTTTGAATATCTGTAGCCAAATATTTACCTTCAAAATTACAAGATATATAAATAAGCCCTATTTTTACCTAGATTGAATATTCTAGAACCTAAGGACTTGGGACTATTACATCACCCTACCTCTAGTGCACTAGATTACCGTTAAAATGGTCCTATTGCTACGTGTAACAACATGCAGTGCCTACATGATGTAGTGTACCAGTAGTAGTGTAGTCACCTTATTACTTAATATTAATCCTCCCATAGGACGGCACGTACGTGAATGCGCCAAGCTCAAAACTGGCGTACGGCACAATGATGTTCGTACGCGTGATGTTGGTCAACGACATGTGCAATTACATGGCAAAAGCTGTCACGATAGCAACTAGATATTCAGCTATAAGAAGACAGTCGCAGCCTAAGCCTAAGTAAGTATTGTGTATTGTTTGTTAGCCAATTAGTTAGCAACGAAAGATTTATATAGATATTTTTTAATTTATTTCTGTTAGCTTCACGCTTCATCTCTAGCGGGATAGCCAGAGGAAACTGTCTTTACCTTTTCGGCACATCAACCCCTTTATACATACCCTACCAATGGTCCTTATGCGTTAATTTTTTCCCTTAGTTCTCAAAAGTTAACCGAGCTCTAACCCTGCTACTTTTACCCTTTACTCTTCACAAATCTTTTTTGAAATTCTTTCATCACATATTTTCTGACATGCTCGAACCACATAAGCACGTTTTTATTTCATTCTCATTGTGACATCCTCGCCAATATCCGTCATTTTTGTATCTTTTCATTGTGGATTCTGTCCGCTAAATTGATTACGTATACATTACGTATACGAACGGATAAACGATTACGTATACGAACAAATCGCATCTCCATAGCCCATTTCTTTCGCTGCCGTATAATAGCACTACACTGTGTACCTACTGCGAAACGTGCAGTTATATTGACATCTCATAAATGCAGGCTCTTTTAATTATGTTCGACAGCCACACGCCTATCCACAATAATTAATTTATATTGTTATTTATCCATATAGTGAACCAGAACCTCAAATCCTGGACTATCTCACTCAGCAGGATAAACTGCTGATCGGCATAGCGTCGGTACACGCGTTCCGCATGAGCGCTAACTGGCTCTGGTTGATGTATAACAATGTAACTGCCGAATTAGAAGCCGGTGATATGGAGAGACTGCCTGAGGTAATTGGTTTTGTTATTGCTTAACTTCATGTCGTTCTCGTCGTGTCGGTCGGGGTTTGATTTGCATTCGGAGAAATTCAATGAAACATTCGATATGTTCATTTCCTTGTCCTGATAACGAGACAAAGCGTGGAGTTGAGTTAAGCACTCAACGTGCAACGTCTGTACTTTTGACTCATTTGGTTGTTGCATCGGATCAGCTGCACGCGCTGTCGTGCTGCCTGAAGGCGGCGAGCACGGCGGACGCGGCGCGCTGCGTGGAGCGCGCGCGCCGCGCGTGCGGCGGCCACGGGTACATGCTGTCCTCCAACCTGCCGCTCACGTACGGGCTCGTCACGGCCGCCTGCACCTACGAGGGCGAGAACACCGTCATGCTGCTGCAGACCGCCAGGTCCGTAAGCCACACGCCGCCCCGGCGTCTCTTACCTCTCCGCGGCTTAAAATGAGGCGATAAAAAATTATCATACTTTTTCTTTATAAATATTCATTCAATGATTTCTCAATGTTGATTTTCTAATTTATATGTCAAGATTATCACTCGGTGATACAGTATCAGAATTTTTTAAAATGAATAATTAATTAAATAAGTTAAATATTTATTTATATATTGTAAATTTTATTATATTTTAAAAGATGCAATGGAAAAACAATAACTGTTAGAAATATTACATTACAATTTTAATTAATTTACTCTATTTTTCTTTTGTGCCATCTAATCCATGATCACTCCGGTTTTGTATAGTTCGTTAAGTACCCTCAAAATTAAAAAAATAACATTAGTATGCTTTAAACGACTCTGTGTATCTGCAAAAGGATCCGTACAAGAGAAAGCCTTACAATGACTTAATGTGTTTTACCAGTCCAACCACATATTTATCAGTCATTAAACAGACGATATGCCGTTGCCTCGTTAATGAGAAGAACATAACGGAAGCCCTTGTAGCGTAGTGGCACAGTGTCTGATTGTAAAGGCGACTGTTATTGGTTCGATTTCCACTCGGGCAGATGAATTATTTGATATTATGAATTATTTGATATTAACAAACTTATACCGTGACGTTGACCACACGTTGGCCACTTAACACGCAATGTCTAAAAAATAAAAAAATCGGAGATTAGTCGCTACGTATTCCACCATTATCATTATTTTTCGAACAAAATACGTCAATATATAAAAATATAATAATAATACATTTTGAACAGGTACCTAGTGAAGGCGTGGCAGCAAGCCGCCGCGGGGAACCCGCTGACGCCCACGGTGCAGTACCTGGGCGAGGACGCCGCCGGCCGCCGCTCCCCGCCCTGGGACAACACCGTCGAGGGCATAGTCACGGGCTTCCAGAGGGTTGCTGCGGGGTGACTATTGGATTTTTTTTATTTTTTCACTGATACCTAATAGTAGTGCTGTACCTAGGTAAGGTGACCGACGACATTATTGAAGGCATAGCACAAATGCAGTTGCATACGCAAACAGACAGTTGCTATAGTGTGAACGCAATTATTTTAAATATTTTATTTTATTTATTGCATTGGTTTGATGATTTATATAGATTGTAAAACAAACCTAAAAAAATGTTGCCATCTTCAAATTTTTAAAGGGGTTTTTATTATTCTTATTATATTGAAGGATTTTAAGGACGAAGTAACTCGTTTTTTTTTATTTTCGCAATATATTAATAAATAACATTGTTCATTGTCAAAATTAAGATTTCACACAGATTTAGTGTAAAGCGGTTTACAATGAGGCAGCAATTCTTCAAACAATAGAAGGTAGTTTTTTTAACGCTTAAGTTTATTTTTAACAATTTTGTATCTATATAAAAACAATCACTTACGTTTCATAAAAATACTCTAATATTGATTATATTATCTATATCTATCTTTTTTTTATTTTTTATTCTACAGTAAATATGATAATGAAATAGTTACAGTATCAAATCAGTATTTTGTATAAAGTAGGCATACGTTGCTAAGGCGATGCATATTTTACTCGTCGAGATCTTTATATATTTTTTTTTACTATAAGCTACGATTAAACCACAGTAAGTACTTCTAGTGCACTAAGTTCGGTCACTATAAATAGGATGTTCCGATTAACACCGTTTATATTAGAGCTCTACATCCCTCCATACATTTACAGTAATTTACATCTAGTGCCCAACACGTAGTGCGCTGGATGAAATATACTGTAATCGCCCTTTAATTATGTAACATACTGAAAAAAACTAAATTTATTTTCAATAAACTTACCAAAAGTCACCAAAAGATGGCGTTACACGTTTCTGAATCGCGCTATCGTTTCGTTCATACAATTTGATATTAGCAAACATCGCCATCAAACAAATCGTGCCTCAATCTATTGAGTAAGGAAATTATTGGGCCCACTTAACACTGGGCAATGTCCTGAACTAGGGCGAACGTATTTTTGAGGGGTACAGGTCGTCCCCTTGAGTCGCGGGCCTACTTTGCACGCGATTCGGGTGAAGCGATCTGCCCTAGAGATATTATTTACTTAAATATTGTAAATATAAAAGTAAATCAAATCAACTTCACGCTGTATCCCGCACACAGCAGGGTAGGTAGAGGGAATCTAGTGCTAAATCACTCCGTTCCTCACATTCCGCCGAGTTCTTGAGGCATTGCGTGTTGAGTGATGGAACTCAACGCCGCGCTTTGCCTCGACACCAGAGCGAAGAAATGAAAATATAAATGTAAATAAATATTTTATTTCCTCGAGTGGGGATCGAACCGTCAACCAGTTGATTTTACAGCCACAGTTTGTGCCCCTACGCCACGACTGTCTTCAATACTGTACTTTATACATATTAAGATATCGTATTAAACATAAATTTTATTTATGTTTATATATATTTTTAAGGATAGTATATCGTACCCACTACCTGTATAAATATTACACATGTTAACAACATTTCAATTATTATTAATGGGCTGGACTTGTATCTTATAAGTTCGTCTTTCTTCCAATTTTTAATAATTTTCTTTTTTTTAGTGTTACAAATTTTGTTATAAATAAAATCACTTGGGTGGGCATGGGCGTAATAACTATTACGCCCATGGATGTTATTGTAACACTGTTTTATTTATTTTATGTACATTGCACATATTTGTTTTTTCAAATATATAAAATGCGAGTGAGTGACGATAAGTATCTTACTGATATTATTAGTGTAAAAGTTGGTGACAATGGATGTTTGTTTCAATAAGATAGATTATAGATATATTCAATCAATTGATGTATAGCTTATATTATATTTGGGCCAATTAAATTAAGCGGGCAAAGCCAAGTTTGGTTATACGTAATATTATAGAAAAACGAAAATATTTAAAATTTCAACACTCCTTTGAGTGGAAAGTGAATCTACGAGTTTAGAGTAAACCTTGACATTACGAAGATGTACAAAAATAACCATTTAAAATACTCATTTTCTGTTCTGTAACAATTATAATTTTTTCTCTAGCAATTAATGATCATCACTGTTATTTGTGCTATTTAATACTTGAATTTGCAATTTACATCAATATATGTAGGTAGAATACCTAAATTAAACGAAACATTATATTTAAATTCATTTAAAAGATGGGTTTTTACCATGAAATATTATTAAATCTTTATAATTATATTATAAATGTTATCATATTTTTCCATTTCGTATTATGACATAGCCATAGTTAAATAAAATTATTTCTATTCTTAAAAACGAAAAAAGGATCCATTCAGCCTATTGTTCTTTACAAATTTGAAGACTCAATTAAATTATAGGCTGTTATTTGACTTGCCTTAAAAACATCTAGAAAATTTGTTTTTAATTTTTTTTTTATATATATATTTAATTTTATATTTTGTAGAAAAATCGGTCTGTGCGTCGCTCAAATAGAGAAACGTCAAAAGAACGGCATGTCATATGAGGACGCGTGGAACATGACTTCAGTACAGCTAGCATCCGCATCTGAGGTAATTTCATATTTTAGAACAACACAAGACAAATTAAATCGAGTGTCAAGACTCTAACTTTTCCTCTTTCCGCATAAATTCGCACTTTACACTACCAGAGCGAGTAAATACTAATATAATTTTGCGAACGGAAATCGAACTCGCAACTGTCGCGGTTGCAGTCAGTAGCTATCCCGTTATGATAGGTGATGTAATATAATTGATAATTAGTATTTATTTATTTTTATTAAATACAATTAATTTACACAAAAAGAATGTAATGATAAGATATATTCAATTAATTTGTTTAATTTGCATGTTTATTCATTTTATAATTTAATTAGACTAATTAAAGTGTTTAATTTTTTTTTAAAGTGAAGTATTGGATAATTCTAAGTAACTATGTTTATTCAGAGGCAACTTGTAAGAAATTCCTAACAGATGCTAATAACATAAGTAAATATATCAGCTTCACGCTGTATCCCGCAAACTGCAGGGTAGGCAGGGGGAACCTGCATGGTAGGGTTATAGTAAGTGTATATAACTTCGAAATTTTTTTTTCAAATATTTTAATATTCGAAAAAAAAAAAATCGAAGCTTGCTTTATGAGAACATATGGCCTAGACGTCCGCCAAAGCGGTTTCTGATCTCGCTACATTCAATTTTTTATACGTTCTCTAAAAAAATTTTTTTTTCTTTGGTGTCATTTTTTTTTTTTCCAGGCACACTGTCGTGCTATTCTACTTTCGACGTACTACAAAGAAACTGAGAACCAAATCAAGAATGTTTCGCCAGAACTACGCACGGTTTTGTTACAATTAGTTGATTTATACGCGGTGTACTGGGCCCTACAACGTATTGGGGATTTACTTAGAGTAAGTATCATATATAGTTATTACGAATTCAAAAACCGCTATACCGACCCTTTGTACCTATATAATATATATTTTTATATATTAGAAAAGAAGATGTTGTCATATACAGATGATAGAGATGATCATTTCCAACTATTTCATCGACTTCGAGCGGTTCTGCGGTTAATGCGTTCTATGAAACTTTATTGATCTTAATTTTTTAAGCGTCAACCAGGTGCTTCCGGAAACCCCACTCTAGGGCGTATCTAGTGATATTTTCTGGGAAGCCTTGACTTTACTTTGCAACTGATCTTTTTATGTAAAGGTTTTTATTAACTTTTCAGACTTGACTTTTCTAGGGTGGGCACCAGACTATTCTGGGGTGGGCCACCACATCTCTAGGCTCATGTCCAACTGATAGGTGATAATTAAGTTATAAATACCGAAGAAAACAAAAGAAGAGGCGTATGTTATTTCTAATAGTAGGATCTCGTTGAAAAATATTAGATATTATTACGCATACTTGCATTAATATAAATTGTATTATTATATTAGTATATTTAAAAAAAATAATTTGAATAATACTAATTTGCTATTCACTGAAAGACGACAAAGTGAAGATGTTATTAAAATTATTAAGTTAATCTTATTTTCCTATGAAATTTTGAGAAACAATCAATTGAAAATTATAGCTTGTGAAAAAGTCACCTTATAAACAACAATCTACAACATTCTGACTGCTTCATGTTACATAATTAAACGGAGAATCAGAGAATATAAAAATACAATATTCAATAAAAAAACGCGCTATTTTAAAATATTAATAATTACTAATTGGGCCAGATTGAAGCCTGTCAGGGGCACAAACGTCTGACTGTAAACGCGACTCGAAGAAATGAAATATTTAATATTTTTAATTTCCTCGCTCTGGTAACGAAGTAAAGAGCGGCGTTGAGTTTCGCAATTCAACACGCAATGTCTCCAGAATTTTTCGGAAAGTGGGAAACGAATGTGCTTTATTGGGATCGGAGTATTTTTGCACTAGGTTCCCAGGATCCATCTTACTACCCTGCTATATTCTGGATACTACAATGTGAAACTAATATTATTACTACATTTATATTTTTACTACAATATATTTAAAATTGTTTTACGCAACTGTATTGTTTTTTTACTGTATCAGTTCACATCAATATCTGAAAGAAACATTGAACAACTGCAAGGATGGTACGAAGATTTAATGACCAAGCTAAGACCAAATGCAGTTGGTTTAGTCGACGCTTTTGATATCAGAGATGAGGTAATCATATTCTTATTTTTATATTAAATGAACAAAATTGAGGCCGTCGTGGCGCAGGGGCATAAGAATGTAACTATAAACGCGATGGTTTTAGGTTCGATTGCCATTCGCGGGAATAAAATATTTAATATATATTTTCATTTCCTCGCTCTGACAACGAAGCAATACGCGGCGTTGAGCTGCGTCACTCAACACGCAATACTTCGATAATTCAGCAGAAAGTTGAGAACGTAAATGTCTTAATGGGAACGGAGTGTCTTAACTGGTGTACTGGTGATGTGGTTCACTTTACCTACTCTGCTATGTGCGGGATAAATGTTATAAAGTATTACATATTATTTATATTAATATTATTAATTTTGTTACAGATTTTAAATTCAACATTGGGTGCTTATGACGGTAACGCGTACGAGCGTCTGATGGAGGAGGCAATGAAAAGTCCTCTTAATGCCGAACCGGTTAATAAAAGTTTCCACAGCTATTTAAAACCTTTGATGCGTGGAAAATTGTAAAAATGTTACCTATTTTTATCTATATTTTTATCTATATTTTTATTTATATTTTTTTTAAATATAATCCGTATCTTATGGTGCCTTAGCCCTTTGACGTTGACAGAGATGTAAGTAATGAATGTTAAGGATAGTTATTTTTGTTTTTATTATATAAAATAAGGTATATTTTATTTTTAAAATGCACTTCTTTTTAAAGTATTCATGTATTTGAGATTTACAAAAATATATAATTTATATAAAAAAGTACAGTTTCTTTTTAAAACGGTTAAGTTACATTTTAATAAACTTAATGAATTACTTTATTTATATAAAATAAATACACTTGCTTACTTATTATATTTTATATTTTTTTTATATGTATTTTGTATACCTACTTAATACGTGCAATATTTTGTTTGATTGTCACTTTATAATATATAAAGATTTTGAACTGAGATTAAGATTTATAAGCGATATAATTTATTTTTATAAACAATTGACATTTTAAATCTATTTTTTATATTTTATGGGTGGTGGTGAATGGTGATAATACATTCCAAGTCTATCTAAAGAATGAGCAGTATTTTAATTGTTCTCTTAAATATTTTAATAAAAATGAAATTGGCTTATGAAAATATATTTACATTGAAATAAAGATTTCGCTATTGTTAAAAGTTGTTTTATTACTCCAATCTGTAAAGCAACCTCAAATATATATCTAAGTTTCTTTCTTAAAATGTACAATAAATAAGTACTAAATTGATTAACACGTCAGATCACAGCCAATTTATGATACAATTAGTCTTACTTAATTAGAAAACGTATAAAAACTTGAACGTAGCGGGACTCGAACCCGCGCCTCCTGGA
>DWAN01000807.1:0-20731 GCA_018230445.1 Heliconius hewitsoni
TATATATATATATATATATATATATATATATATATATATATATATATAAAACTAATTGTAAAACATAATATTGTTTTTATGAAGGTAGTTTTGAAAAATTGATTATTTTAAATTATTCTAGGACGGCTGATAACCTTCACGCCTACATTTTCTCACTCGAATGTCAATGTACAGTTACAATGGAAAAGGTCACTCACAGGGAATACCAAGAAAAACTATTATTAGATATTTTTATATAGCTAATTGATTTTTATAAATATAAGTTAATATTTTAGCTACTTTAGTCACTTGTTACTTTTTCAAATTATAAGTATTATTTATAAAATATTTAATACATGAACTTTATATAGATACATATTTGTAAATAAATTAACAAACAATGAGAAGAAAACCTACTTTTGAGACACTTCTTTCACTACATTTTGTCTAATTTTCAAAACATTACGTGCTTATTGACGAGCTCAACGCCGCGCTTAATGTTGTTAAATTAATTTCTTAAAAATCTATCAAGCAAAAAGCTAAGGTCAACTAAGAAGGTGCTACTTCGCCCTTAAATATAAAATCAAATAATATATCAACATAATCAACATAATTGTATGTAACCAAAAAACATAATTCACGTCGCATATATATTATTTTTAATGTTCTTGTTATATTCCGAATGCCAAAATCCATTTAAATTTGAAAAATGGTGAATTTTATTCTTTATTTAGTATCCACATTCATATAACTGTTTGGCAATTAACAGAGAAACCGGTGATATATTGAGGTTAGGTAATACTACTTTTATATGTTAAAATACTAATCGAAATATAAAAAGTTATTATAAATTATAATATATTTTTGCTGTATTTCTAAATTTATATGCACAGAAAGATATTTTAGATAATTAAAAATATACGTTTGTTTTAAATTCGTTTGTTTATCGTAATTTATTTAACTTAAACCGCCATTAATTAAAGTTTTGTATCGAACATACAAGACCAGTTAGATATTTTGGATATTTGTGGTGAGATTAATAGTATATAGATTAAAGTTTGACATGGGATCCTTATTTAAAAGAAACAATAAATTATTATTTTTTCCTGGAAATTATTCATTAATTAATTTTATTATTTTAAGTTTAACAATTATGAATAGTAAAACATTCACATTTCAGCAATTATTTCGTTATTATTTATTACTATTTATTGAGGCCAGTCGTGGCACAGGGGCACAAAGCGTGACTGTAATCGAGACAGGTCGTGCGTTCGATTCCCACCCGAGGATATTAAATATAAAATATTAATTTCCTGCTTTGTGCGGGATAACGCGTGAAGCGTCATATGGCGGAAAATAATAATATCTGAATAATCAGGAATTGAATTTGCTTTTTCTTTAATAAGTACGTACATCCGTTACAGTCCAGATGGTCGTAAAATGCGTTGATGGCACACGTTTAAAAATTTCTTTAAGAACATTTTATTTCATTAATGAGCCAAAATGTGTTTTACTCGTTTAAGTACGACCCTTAAATCGATTTTAATAGGCAATTTCGTGTAATATCGCATTCCTCTTAATATAATTAATAGATATCAAAAATCGATTTCTCTCTTGTATCGGTATTTAATAACAGATATTTTAACGAACCTATTACACGCACCTTCACTATAATTACGAATCAATAATGTTCTGACATTACATCGATTTCCAGATTATAAGATGTCGTTGCGATTTTTTTATTTATTTTTTGTTAACCTTCGTGGACATTATATAATTAGTAGGAAAAGATAACCGGGGGATACATTATTTTATGCCCTATTTCCATTATCTTAGAGATATTATAAATATTTTGCCTAAACGATGAACTAATAAATAATTTACAAATTTTAATATATTTCGTATTTGTAAACTTCACTGTCACCAACAATCATATTTAATTATACATAATAGTTATATGTTCCATGTAATCCGACATGCACATAAAAACAATGTGACATATTTTTTAACAATTTTAATTGATAAGCTGTATCGGACGTACTTTGTGACAAAAATGGCAGTTTTTAAATTGTTTACTACATGAACGTTTTCCGAGAGAGTTGTGCAGTAAATTTCTTTTCATATGTACCTAACTGGATTTCGTTATTCTTTATATATTGCAAAATACTAGTTAAAACCTGTCTTGAAATATTTTTTGCTTTTAAACTTCTAGGCTAAGAGACATAAACTAGCGAGTTTGAATAAGTCAAATTATAGTAGCCTTAGCTCAAGTCAGATCCAAAATTTAATTATGTTTTTTATTCATTAAAATAGTTATAAAATCAAAATTCAACGAAAATACCTCAAAGCCGGTATAAAAATCCGTCCTGTCAACCGCCACGCTTTTAAAATTTTATGAAAGAAAACAAAAATTGGATAACAAAAATAAAAATATTCTAAAAGAACAGCTAAAAGTATTCATTTAATTGTATTAAATAAAAATAAAATAAAAAAAATCATTTTACAGCGGCACCCTAAAGCAACTGATTACCGCTCGTATATTGTATGTGTGTCACATAAAAATTGAATTATTTTAATCTCGTATGATTACAGCTTCCATAGCAACGTTCAATATCGACTCATTTCAGTTTTACGTTATTATAATTTAATATACCTAACTTGAGGGGCTTGTGTGTATGTTATTAATCGATGATTTATTTAACGACTTTACTTCAATTTTTTATTCTTTCGTTATTTTTTACATCTTGAATTATACATTTACTTTGTCGCAAGCAGAGAAGTTATGTGTAATAAATTTAAATTTTACAATACAAAAAACTATACTTTTGTGATTTTTTACAATTTTGTTTATAGATTAATTTTATTTGAAGAATTCAAATCTGTTTTTGGTGGTTGATAATAGTAAAGCTATCCTACGCTTAGCTCTCTCTCTCCACTTTGATGAAAATAGATAAATCCATATGTTAGAACATAAATAATTATAATTTTTAGCAAAACAAACCGACTTCTTCAATTTCAACTGGATCCCATAATCAGAATCTAACCAAATTTCGTCAATCTACTCTTGAAGTGTATCGTTTGGTTTAACCTAATATTGAGTTATTCGTTTATTTGTCGTGCACATAACTAATACAAATTTAAGATAAATGTGATTTTATCATAGATATCATTTTCAGAAACGGACCAAATAACACACTACACCACACCACACTTGCAGTTGTAGCAGCACTAGTTTTCAAAAAAGAAGAGAATTATCAAAATCAGTTCACCCAGTCAAAAGTTCGGAGGTAACAAACATAAAAAATACAATCGAATTGATAACTTCCTTTCCTTACAAAAGTCGGTCAATAAGAAAGAAATATTATAAAATTACATTATGAAAATGAAGTAAATAAATGTGGCGTTGAATCCCGGCACTCCACACTCAATGTTACCAGAATTAGTAGAAAAGTGCGGAACAGTGTCTTAATACTAGGTTTCCAGATTCCGTCTGTCCTGCTATGAGTGGGACACAGCGTGAAGCTAAAAAAAATTGTAAATTAGTCATATGTGTACATATGTATCAATCATTCAATCAGCTGCACGACATTTCCGAATCCAGAAATGCGACCTTTTCAGACCGATGTTAATCTCAAGCACTATCTTATGAAGCAATGTTGAAGTAATTATTCCATAGAGATCGATTAAGTTAACGTCAAAACGAATGACCCACGTCGCTAAGTTTGACGGCAAAATTGGAATATTAAATAGCATATCGGCTTCTGGTATTAACTTTATTTTTTTTATCTATAATTGACTGTAATCCAAATGAAAATGTCATACGTGTGATAGGTATGTATCAAAATGAAGTATTAAAATACAGCATTGAAGGTGTTTATAATAAACATTTAAGTATAGTATAGGATAGCATGCCAGTCAAAACTATGGATAATTCACAAAAGCATGTTCTTGTTTATTAAGAAATCATGGTCTTCACAATCTATTTCAATTTCATAATTAAATAATATCAAACATATATTTATTTGTCTATTTATACTTTTTAAACTTATCATTGTATATGGTTAAGGTGAAACAAGCTGGAAATTGATTATAAAATACAGCAATGCACCAATTTATAGCTATTATTACCGGTAAAAGTTTCGTGTTTTCTAAATATTGACAACACGAATAGATGTTGTTAGCATGTTCTCTTAACTTCGTCTACGTAAAGTGTTCAGTGGTCCAGAAAAAATCAAAGTATTATGGTATACGTATTTTTAGAAAAACTCATAGCAGCCCAATATACTAACCAAAAAAAATATTACACCATTTTCAAGATTCTATTCTTATAAATAATTTTTACTTTTTTTTTAGATAAGAAGGATATTATTATAATACAATAGGCTCCTTGATCCGTGACCACCTCAAAGACCTCAACACCAAAGTCAACATGGATTCCTTTTAAAGAACCAATAATTAAAGTTCCATTGAAACAATTATGTCTAACCAGAATGCAGGCGGAAGACCAAAAATATATAAAAATTGCTACAAAAAGTATCGAGAGCCATCTCATAAATTATTAATAAGATACGCTAGCTTTAATACAACTTATGTATTTAAAATATATTTACATTAATAAGGTAAAAAGCGCGTTAACAAGGCATTAAGTATGTAAAGTAATGTTATTAAATTTTTAACATTCACTTACATTGTTATTATGTTTTATTAAAATGCTTTCGCGTATATTTTTGTTAGGGATATTTAATATGGTAAAATTACATAGTAGTTGACATTTGTGGTTTAATTTTTTGTTTGTTATTATATCGCTTTGACTAGATTTGGGCTGCTTGACTTTGGTTTTACTTAAAGACATGGTTAAAATTGGATATGATTTTTCAAATCTTAAACGTTTAAGTATTAGTAATATAAGTTATTCATAATATAAAATGTCATAATGAAAAATATTGTTCATATTTCTTTTACTTACGTTGTACATACGCGGGCATTTGGGCGGCATGTGGGCACCGGAAAAATATTTTGGTAGAAATTATTCTTTTTTTTTATACCATAAAAGTTATATTAATATAATTAAATGTGTAATTTTGTAAAAACAAGTAGAAGGCAAGTAAAAAAAATAAGCTATAAATCCACGTGTCATCACTAAGACAAGTAAAAACCCCTTTCACAATTATCGACTTCTTCGTATATCTCGAGTTGACTTCAGCGATTTAATAAATCGCGTCGAAGGCCAGCTTTAAATGGTTTGTGTGCTACCGCTCGTAAAATATCGATAATTGCACTTTTGTTTGTAAATCGATATCGTCATAATATAATCCAATTTTTAAATACTTGAAATAAGAACAATCGAAATAAAACTTCATTTAAGCTTTCTTGTTATTGTTGAAATTGTTGCATTTAATTTTTTATTACTATGAAGAGAGAAGTTACAAAAAAATAACAATTCAAGGATTTCTCAATATTCCATTTCTTTTCCAACTATTATTGTTTATATATTTTTTTCAAAGAACGCTCTACATTTTATATTTAATGATTTTAAATGAAACTATTTTAACCGGATTAATCGCGTATATTTAGTATTTTTATACATTTTAGTAGTCCGTGGTCAGGGGTACTCTACGCGATTAATTCGGTTAAAATAGTTTCATTTAAAATGTGTAATAATCGTAAAAATATTATATTTAATGATATGTATATATAAAAAACTGCACCAAGCTTACATTCCCGTTCTGGTACAAACGTTAAAAGGAAGCTGTTTATTAAAAGTATCTTAAATCAACCTTAACACAGTCGTTAAGGAACAACTTCTTTAATCAAACAGCTGATTTATCCTGATTGGACCCACAAGCCACAATACACTTATGTAAATGTATGAATATATTTAAAAGATGTATTGTTATTGCATTTTAGCTTTATCATAAATAAATTTAAATGGTGGTAATTGTAAGGGAATAAAAAATCGACTAAGAAAATAATATTAAAAAGTGTTGTAAAATATACAAATATTGTAGAATTGTGTATATAATTGTTTAAACTTTTTTTTCCTTTTTCTTTTTTTCAGCTTCAAGTCTTACATTGCATAGTTGTGTTAAAGCGATATGATCTCTACTTCATGCCTAAATTCAAAATTTAAACCTAGTTGTCACAGCGTTAGAGAAATGAGCTGGCAATGCTTAGATAAAATTGACTCCTTTTAAATAAAATAAGCTCCACTCCCTAGAAGAGAGCAAGTTCACTTTAACTCTTTCTGCTCGCTCGGCCCTTTCCTCCTTTACTCTCGCGAGTAGTAGTCCGTACATAGTCCTTGCTGGGCTCGCTCTGTTCGATAAAAATGTGATAGAAACGGCTTTAGCGTGGACAGTTTTTGTCTTACAAAGGTTGGAACCCTCTGGTACTTCAGAGAATATTTTTTTGATTCCAACAAAATGTAAAAAGAAAGTTGTAGCTCTTAAATATGATATCTCTAAAAGGATTAGAAAACGGTACGTAGACCAGATTATGCTTATGCAAAAATGACTCACAGGGACTCTTATAATGACGAAGTATAATAAAACATTTATAAATTAATACTGTTTATATTAAAAAAAATATTGCGTAAATGCTAAAGAATGACCGGAAATGTTAAATAAACATGCGTGCGTGCATTTTGTTTATAAAATGAAATCGGGTTTAATAGATAAAGTGAAACTAGAAATAATATAAATATTGTTGTTTACGAGTTATTTACGTAGCCGCCCTTGGCATTCATACGACGGTGAGGCTGGGGGCTCGTCGTGTTCGAGACTTTACAATGTGATAGACATGTCCGCGATATTTTGAAGATCGGAGTGTCTTAACACTAAATATATTCTTACCAGTTTGTTAATGCCGGGATAAATACGAAAATATGTGTTATTTAATTAGAGAGATTAATTTTAAATTAATTTAATTAAAAAAAAAATCTGGAAGAATTGCGTGTAGAGTTGATTAGAGCGAAATGAAAATATTAAATGTTTCATTCCCCCGAGTCGGAATCAAACCCACAACGCTCTTATAATAGCAGGCTTGTGCGATTTTTTATCCTAACAAGAACATATTTTACCATTAATTTATTAATAATTTTATAATGTAAATTACTATTGCTGTAACTAACTTTACATACGAAAATGCCCACAGTTGGTGGTTGCACAAACTAGAGCAGCTCGGTACTAAATGAAAACTGGTTGTCTTAATCGTCGTTTTCATTTTGGATTCCGATGAGCCCCCGAGCGCTTATCACTTCCTTATATTGGAAGTTTTTGTTATGTATAACACTTTATATCAAAACAAGTAGTATAAAGCGGTCAATACGCGTTTTATTTTGAATACCTTTAAGGTTGACGGAACATAATATTTCCTGATCAGTGTCTAGACAAGTCACTTAGTAATTAGCACTAAGGCTGGACGCGGTCAGTCTACATACATACATTTGGTATGTAAATGAAGATTAATGTAAATTAAAAAAAGTTCACAAGTTTGGAATTGAGGTTTTTTCTTACTTTTTTTTACATATATATAGAGGCGGAATGCAGTACCAGAATTTGTCTCATCAAATCGGAAAATAAAAAATATAATTATGTAAAAAAATGTACGATTTGCCACAGCAGCGTGGCCATGTTAAAAACTAAACTGGCTTTTGGCTTTAGAAATTTATAAATAAAAATAAATATAAATATTATATTTTATAGTTTACATATAGTCGCACCGTATTTACAAAGTCAAATTTTGCTACAAATTTGTCAAATTTTGGATGAAATTTTGAAACTAAACAAACAAATAGCAATAGTAAAACATCGACGGCGTTACTTAGTTTCTATGCTCATTATATTCTTATTTTATCATGTTTTATAAGGACAACGTTATCATGGAAAAAGCAATCTTATAAGTTATATAAATAAATGATTAATATATAATACTAATCGTGAGTTTTATTTTAGTCATTTTTCATTAAGCTCGGTAAAAAACTTTAAAAGGTATTTCAGAAAGAGGAAGTTATCGATATAAATAGTCGATTAAAAAATATCATAAGAAAACGGACTAGCCTGAGTCGGGCTCGAACACCAAGGGTCCCGCAAAAAATTGGAGAGTTTGAGCTTTTTCTGAAATTCTGGATAAGCTAAGCCAGAGCCCTTTCATCTGATACCTCACTTGAATTAGCAGCTTTAAAACCAAATTTTGCCCCCTTTTTAAGGCAAATTATTAGGATTTAACTACAAATGTGTAGTTTTAAGATTTTTTCCTGAACTCGTATTGTAAACGCTACCTGTCAACGCCAGTTGCTAAATTTCATTTTGGTTCGCTTGATAAGTGGCCATATCTTTTGTTTAAGTAAGTGTAGATTTTTTTTTCAGGAAATCATGGTGCCGTAGATATAAGTATATCTACGGCCCCTAGTATAGTTTAAACTTCAACTCGATATCTATCTCCAAGCGTTCCAGTGATAAAGACTTTTGACAGACAGACGGACAACAAAGTGATCTTTAAGGGTTCCTTTTTGCCTTAAAAGGTACGGAACCCTAAAAATAATATATTAAAATGTTTACAAAGTTCATTTAAATAAATAAAATAAAATCTATACCTCTATATATTTTTGCCAATTTTGTACTCACTTTTTTACTTTTGGACCTATACCTAGTTTTGGTGGTTTGAGGACAATCCATATTATTATATATTTGACAACAATGAAAATCCATATAATATTATTATCCTTTGCTATATTAGATTAAAGAAAAGGTTATTTTGTGTATAAGCTAAAATTAAATATTTTATGTATTTAGTAAACGAAATCTTTCTGTACGATCTTGAATATTTTTTTATTATTACGTTGTTAACACGAATATATATGCATATTTAACATTCGCCTAAGAAGGCTAATAATAAATAACTTTATACATATTACAAACCTGCCGCCTCTTTTATATTCTGTTTAAAGATCGTTAAAAGAATCTAACGACTATAAAACTCGTGTGTAACAATAAAAATATTATAAAAGCCGTTAAATATAAGCTCTACACAATTAATTTTAGCAAAATATGTGTTTGTTCTAAGGTTTACAAAACGTTTTTATTGTTATTTCTTTGTTTTTTTAAACAGGTATATAAATATTTGTAAATTGTTAAAAAATAACATTATTGAGTATAATTGTACGACGTCATAAATTAAAGTATATAATTATCTGTTTCTTGTCATTTATTTTAATTGTTAAGATTTAAATAAATAAATAATATCTTTTTTATAAGAAATCTGAAACGATGCTGCACACGACTCTATTTTATAAGGTGATACATATCTATTAAGATAACATATTTTCTTTTAAGCTTCTTTCATCAATCGTATATTGCAGCTCGTTAGACGAAGGAAGAGGTAAGTGTTAAGTCCTTCCATCCTTACGAAAAATTGTGCTTTAAGTAAACGTGTCTATTGTAACGCAGTGAGGTGACGTGTGATTATTAGGTTCGAGCCCCACGCGGGGAACGATTCATTTTTTATTTTTCACTCCTAAAAGTAGATTCCTTTCAGGCAGCCATGTAGTGCTTATTCTGGGACAGAGTACAAAAAAAAAAGTAGATTTCCTACGCCTACTCTGCTATATACGACAATTTATTATTGACAAATCTATATAAGAAACTCTTAATTGTTATGTATATATGTAAAGGTTAAAGTTTTATATTTAAAAAATGTTATATTTTTCTTATTAAGTTACTACATAAAAATAACGTGGCATTTCTTACCATTTTTCAATCCTTGTACACGTTATTTTTAAACAGTAGAATATACTTGTAAACAGTAGCAGATTCAATACGTAGATAGCATTAAATGATATGATATAAAATTTAACTACTTTGACTTATTGAAAAATCGGTTAAAATACGCAATTAAGATACGTGATATTTTCAGGTTTATAATTTGACCAGAAATATTTATCACTTACAAAAAGATTACGTTGTGATTTAACTTGAAAATACAACGTAACGATTCATTATTACAAAGAAAAATCTTAATTTATAATTATTCTTTTAGTAATTCTGTTTATTTAAAAAAAAATACTATAACTCAAATTTATACTTATAGCGATGCGATATTTGATTGATTTATTTGTACAGATTAAAAACTTTAACGTGGTTCAGTTTATTGACACCTGCTTTGTCCCTTATTCTTATAATGTAATTTTTGAAATAAAAACAGATAAATATAAATACTAGGTATAAAGATAACTTTTATTTTTATTTTTGAATACGACCTTGAGGTAAAATAAAAACTAGAAAGGCTTTACACTTTGGCATTATACAGCGAGTTGAATATTATAATTCATGACATCTAGGATATTGACTATAATATTTAAAAGTACTTATATTTTTATTACGAGCAAAAATTAAGAATCATTTTGTGTTGTCTATACATAATATATTTTTAAATAAATATTTAATTACCTCGAGTGGGGATAGAACTCACAACCTGTCGTGTCTGCAGTCGTGGAGTTTTTTGAGAGGTATATAATTACTTACCATAAATATAAGCACAATAAGTAGCCTAACAAACGTCTAGCAATAAAAGTGTTCCACAATATTAAATTTTAGTATTATGATAAACCACATAAATCAATCCAATTAAACCCAACCTAATGCTTATTATTTAGATTTGTATTTTATCCTCTGATATAATTAATATAATAAAATGGTATGATTTTAATTTACAGTAAATTATTTCTTAGTGTATATACAGTAAAGTACAGTTTATTGAATAAATAGTAATATACATTTTGCAGTGTTGAATTCCGCCACACAACACGTAGTTCCTCCAGAGTTCGGCGGAAAGAGTGGAACGGTAGAGTCTACACTAGATTTGTTGGTTCCCTCTGCCTACTCTTGTATGTTTGGGATACAACGTGAAACTAAAAAAAAACATAATCTAAGTGCTGGTGCAGTGCAAATGTTATATATTTATTTTTCTTACAATTGAGAATATACGAAAAGATTTATAAATATAACATTTATCTTATATAATACAAAATAAAAAAAAATATAGTTATGTGTATTGAAAAATTATATACTCAGGCGTTTTTATAAAAAGTCTCACGTACGACATTAGTAATAAATGCCAATTTATAACCGTCAGTACACATTTGTTTACTTTACTAATTTCATTACAATTTATAGTTTTATTCATATTTATCAATTCACAGTACTCAAACAGTAATGTAATGGCCCCCACATGGCCATTTTAGCAAAAGCTGAAATTAATGCTCAAAATTTCAGCTTTGTTAGAATGACGTAGGTCTGGCTCAAGTTACCTAAAAATTGACCAAAAGCGAGTAGAAAAATGAACTTATTAATGGATCAACTTATCGCCATGACAAAACCATGGAGGAGTGTCGTTAAAAATACTATGTTTTGGGGTTGTCGTCATATCCATCGTGACAACAATGGTAGACTAGCGCTTACCCTCAGAAAGGTATCAAATAGATATAAACGGCCAAAATATAAACAAACTTTATAAAAGTGTTAAAGAAATTTATAATTTAATTAATATATTCGCTTTCAAAATATGTTACGGAATAATGCAATTAAATCACGTCCAGTGTATGAGAAGAATGTCTTTATGCACATATTTTTCGAACCAGTTTACATGAAACTTGTGTATAGTTTATATTTTTATGCGACACATTACAGGCTATCAAAACTTACTTCGTTTCAATTTTTTAGTAATTGTTTATTAATCTCTTACACTTGCTGAGATGTACTTGCTATATTTATAGGCTGCGACCAGTCGTGGCACAGGGATGCAGGGGCGCAGACGTTTTACTGTAAATGTGACAGGTTGTGGATTCTATTCCCATTCCAGGAAATGAAATATTTTATATTTTCATTTCTTTTAGTTGCCATTTAATGCAATCACTCAATCAAAATTCAGTGGAAAATGGAGAACGGAGTGTCTTAACACTACGTTCTATCTGCCTATCGTGCCGAAAATATACCTATTAGTAGGTATGTAGTATCTAAGATTGGTTAGATAAATTGCAATTGGTATCCGTCATTCAACGTACAAAATAAGAAACAATATAACTTACAAGTGACAATTATATTTCTGTTGAATCCGTAAAATGCAGAGGATTCATAAAAAGAACTCGTTAGTAAAAAAAAGAATGCCTTTCTGAACTACTGCCATAAATACCGTCGCTTGCCTCTTTAAATCAAGATATAATTTGTGGCATTTGCTCGAAGTAATTGGGAACTAAACGATGGCCACGTAAAGCAAAATACTTTAAACACCACACTCCGTTGTTGACTTCATTCATTAACGCCATTTACGAATTTAACAAAAAACTTTGACTTTTAATTGCGATATTTAACTAGGTGTCGTTTATTTTTTAAAAAACAATGATTGTACCACCGAATCATTTTGTTTTGAGAAGAAACTTGAATGTATAAGTTAATTTCTGTTTGTTAAATTGTTAATAATATTAGTTATCTAATTAATATTATTATAATTTTTTTAAAGCTAAATACATCCTAGGATGTTGTAAGAACAAGTGAATATCATTTTTTGAAAAACATGACAATTGAACATTTTCATACCAGATATTCGTGTATATTTTTCCTTTTTTACAATTTGTCACTAAATTCGCATTTTAGGTTAACCTGAAAACCTAATGTTCAGACTCTCTGTTCAACATAAGGCACTTCTGTTCCCCACTTGCCACCGGATTCCAGACCGGGATGGACCAGGCGTGTTGGAATGGCGGAATTGGAGTTCCACGACTGGATCTCATTTTATAATATTGAATGATTTAAGCCCACAATCATATCTGTACCAATAAAAATCCACAATAACTTTCTTTACATTATTCTTCAGTAATTAAATAAAACTGGAAAAACGCGAGTCGGGTTCGCCCACCGAGGGTTTCGTACAAAAATTAGAGGTCTCTAACTTTTTCTGAAATTCAAGCTTAGTTTAGCCAGTGCCCTTTTATCTGATACCTCACTTGAACTAGCGGCTTAAATATCAAATTTTGTACCCTTTTTAATAAGCTTAATATTTTTTAGAATTTAACCACGAGTGTATAGTTTTTTTTTATTTTTACTTGAAATTTCACAATTCTAGGTCAGTAGTATTCTATTAATTTTGATTCCCTTTACAGTGTCAAAATACGTGTTATTTGTAATATAAACGATCATATATTTTTTTGAGCATATTTAGAAATATATTTCTTGCAGGTAATCATGGGGCCTGAGATCTGAGTATGTGGTTTGAATTTCAACGATATCTCCAAGCGTCCCTGAGATAAAGGCTCTTTATAGAAAGACGGACGGACCACAAAGTGATCTTATAAGGGTTTCTTTTTCCCTTGAAAGATACAGAACCCTAAAAACAAGTGTCATACATCGTCAGTACATTTTACATCAATTATCATTAATTTCATGCTGCACTTACAACCACGACTTTAAATAGTCAAGAACTTTCAAGTTTATATAAGGATTGTTATTGTTTTAATTGGCACGACCGTAGCTAGTGCCCTTATCACTTGCTATTTAATCTGTCCAACTTGTCATATGTTTTGTATGTATGTGATGAAATGTACTCGTTTCGTTCTTAAGATTCGATTTCGCCCACGGCCATGGCTCTTCCTTTGAATGACTACAAGACATGTATCATAAGGTTAAAATCCATTCATTTTTCGATTATAGTTTAATTAAATATAATTATTTACAGCTTAAATATAAGTAATATAATGACAGGATAATCGCAATTGAGGTCGTCGTGGAGCAGTGGGAGCAGCGTGTGACTGTTGACGTGACGTTGCGGATTCAATTTACACTCGGTAAAATCAATTATTATTTATTAATAGTTTCTTTTCTTTGCTCTGGTAACAATATAAGGCGCGGCTTTGTGTTCCGCCACTCAACACGCAATGTTTCAAAAATCCGGCGAAATGTAAGAAACAGAGTGTCTTAACACTATGTTAACACTGCTATATACAGAATACAGCGTGGAGCTGAAAAAAAAAGTATTTTCTATATATTTACGATATTTAAAGTAAGAAGGTGATTACAGTCGAAGAATACATGATAACTTATCATTTATTTTATTTGCCAGAATTGTATGATGGAGTTCATCATTTAAGAAACAAGTGATCAATCATGTCGTATTCTTTTATTCTGAACAAAAAACTTTGATTTGTCCAATTTATAATATGGCTCACAATTAATATTACCTTATCTCGTAATAATGAGAAGCCAGTCAGGTCAACCAAGCGAAGGTTGGTGAAGTATCTGAATGAACGTGTGATGGTTGTGGCTTCAAATCTTAGTTGGAAAGATGCATATATTCTAAGTACTATACCAAACCAGGTACAATAGCCATTCACTAGTTCCTTTTCTATTAAGCGAGAAAAATGTGTAAAAATAAACATAAACATTTTTGAGAAAATATGTAAAAATTTGAACGAAGCGTACACGTTTTCTTAATAAATATTTTTCTTTGCTAAGTGTGGAATAAAATTTAAAAAATGTTAAAAAAATTATTTTAATTAAAAAAAAAAATTAAAATGAAAAAGTTTAAGTAAAAGTATGAAAGTTAGCAAGTAAGCTACTCACATATTTAAAAAAATGTCATCTAAGTGATTTTTTGGAAATAAAGACTAAAATATATCGCGTATGAAAACACTGTCGAGTTGTATTGTAGCACAAAAAGGACGCATATCCCTGTCTTCTAAATAGTTTTTTTATAATTAAACAGAGGCGGGCGGAGAGTTCGAGTGGAGACAGATGGACAGGACAAGAGAATGGTTTTTTTTACAAATCTTGAGCAATATTGAAATTAATAAAAAATATATTAAGACTTGACACACGTTAAAATTTTAAATTGTTACTCATATTTAAAGTTTTCATTGTTTTATTGACCATTTTATATTTGGAGATGTAAAAGTGTGAAATTACAAAAAAAAAACCAAAGCGACCGGTTATTACAGTATGGGATTACTTAAGGACAGCACGGAGCGTCCTCCGTTTGCATTCAAATGATATCATTAAAGATGACAG
The DNA here is from genome assembly GCA_018230445.1 of Heliconius hewitsoni. Classification (NCBI taxonomy): domain Eukaryota; kingdom Metazoa; phylum Arthropoda; class Insecta; order Lepidoptera; family Nymphalidae; genus Heliconius; species Heliconius hewitsoni. The sequence goes on from DWAN01000807.1 coordinate 15,033, forward strand.
ATATATTGTCAGTACAAATACTTTCGTTGTTGTAATATTTAAGACGAAATGATTACTGTAGAATCCTCGATATTACGCTAATATATTATCTCTTTACGTTTTCACATATTAAATTGATTCAGTCTGTATGAAATCAATTTTATTTCAGCTAAAATATTTAAATGATTTAAATATTTCTTTGCTATATTTTTAGGGTTTCTACAAGAAAACCAAAAATCTTTACTATATCGAAATGTTTATAAAAATATCTTAAAAGATCTAGCCTAGTAAGGGGGTAAAAATGGCTTTAAAATAAAATTATTGAAGAAATTTGCTGGAATTCAACATAAAAGAAACATATCCGTCGCCTTGTTTGCCTAAAAAAACGTCTCAAAAAAAGTCTATATATATATAATTTATTTAAATCCTTCCAAGTTGCAATATACATACATATGAATACTTACACTTAACATGTTTTTATGTAAATAACGAAGTCCTTACAGTTACGAATCTTGTTTCTCTCGATACGATTAGTTTTGGGTGGTCAAAGAACCGATTTAAATAACATAAATTGTGTGATATATACTAAATAATTTTAAACAAAAAGCCGCCATAGCGAGTCTAGATATAATTATTAATTATTAACATTCGCGTACCGCTTTATAGATGTTTTTGATTAAGTAGAAGGTTGCGAGAAAAAAGAAATTTTATTTTATAATAGCTTCATCTAAGTAAAATAAATAAAATAATAAGTATGACGTCGTGTCCCTGTTACATAAGTTATATTAGACTACAGCTATGTTCAAGATTGCTGCCCAAAAGGGGTGTTTGAACTTAACATCCCTTTTGAGCAGAACTGTTAAAAAATAAAGGAGATGATAGGAATTAATATTTTTCAGCTTCTCGCTATATCCCACATACAGCAGGGTGCCTACCCTGAGGGAAGAGGGAATCTAGTGTTAAGACACTCCTTTCCCCAATTTTCAAGACATTCTGTGTTGAGTGATAGAAATCAACGCCGCGCTCATGCCTCGGTAACCAGAACGAAGAAATGAAAATATTTAAAAATAGTAATTCATTCCCCCGAGTAGGATCGAACCCACAACTGTCGAGTTTTGACATGATTGTGCCCCTACCACACTATCGCCTCAAATAAAATATCTTAATTTATAACTATCCTTTTATTTCAAACAAGTAATATGTAAAAATACTTCCTAATATTTCCCTAATATCTCTGGCTACCTGTATACTAAAAAATATGAGCTCGGCGAAAGACATAATAATAAATAACATAAGTTTTAAACAGAACGGAGTTATAATACGTTCCACAATATATCATATTCGTGGTATAATATTTTTCTGCATCTCAATAATAAATATGATTTAAAAAACAAAACGAACGAGTAAGAAAGAGTTTTGGTTGGAATATGTTTATTAATAAATACTTTTATGTTGTCAAGTATAAGATAAAAATCAATTTGAAGAGAAAAATTAATTTTATGTTCATTTTTTTTATGTTTAAAGCAATATATTTTTATATGAGATTTTTATAAGTGTATCTTTCCTATCGTAATGAATAGAATGTTTTATTAGAATATGTAGGAATTACTAGGGAAATTTACACTTAAGAAATCGTATGTACTTATCGTATATCTTACGAAATCTTTACGAAAATTGAAGACTTAGAGTGACTTTAAGAGGCCGTCGTGGCGCAGCGATACATCACGAGGGTACTGAGTTCAATTTCCACATGGAGAGAATTTTATATCCTCGCTCTGGTGATAAAACAAAACGCGGTGAGCTACGCTACTCAACACGCAATATCTCGAGAATTGCGCAGAAAGTTGAGAATGAAATGTCTCTAGTTTAGGAAAAAAAATGTTATATAACCCTTCCTTAGCAGTCGGGAATTATCCAAACATGCATCACCTCTACGGTGATTACATTAATAATTAACGGTTGAACGAAAGCCTATCTGAGTATAAAAATATTAATATGAAATTAATCCTCCATAAATGTCCTCTCACAGAGACAAGTCTGTATAATTTATTGATCACTAAAAGAAATATTTTAAATATTTCTATTTTATAATTAACATATGTAATATATATAGATATGTTATAAAAATTTGACAGTCCAATGAAAGTAACACCAAAATTATTTAAATATTGTTCTAAATACAATACATTAGCATTCAAACGGCGGTCGAGAGCAAATTGTCATCATATTAAGGACAAAGTCACGGTCAGTTGCTAGTTACATATTGATGACAAAATTATCCAAAGGGCATAGAATCTAGTGTGAAAATACACTACCCTCCACTTTTAGTAAGATTTGGAGACCATTTAGAGACATTGTGTGGTACCCAATGCCGCATATTGCTTCCTCAGAACTATAAAAAAAACGATAATGTTTATTAGTACCAACATTTACTATGCCTATATCCAATCTATTTAGTATGTCAAATTAGGATCAAATACACACAAACAATCAACCACGGCGCCACAGCGGAGTTTATGAAAAACTAGACATAATAATATTTATTTGGATTCTGTAAAGCCGTTGACCGCACCAAATGCCCGCTGATTTGCATATACAAGCTTTTCGACTAAAATATTGCCATCACTGTGGACAAAATAAGACGGAGGTCAATGTTCTATACTTTGTTCTTACCTGGTATATTTACACCTAAATCTTTGTATTATGTTATGAACAACGCTGTAATAAGTAGAAATACAAATAAAAGCACATAAACAGTTTATTATTTAGGTAAAAAAAATCCCGCATACAGCAAGGTAGGGGATTTCAAAAATTACAGGAGATACCTCCTGTAATTTTTGAAATCCCCTTTGCTTAAGTTATTTTATTAATGAGGTAAAGTTTGTTTAAGTTATTTTATTAATGAGGTAAAGTGCACTCTGAGCTATTTTTTTAGTTCACGCTTTATCCCACAGACAGCAAGGTAGGCAGAGGGTATTGGTATTACTCCATTTCTCATTCTCCGCCAAATGAAGTAAGCAAAATTGTATTGAGTGGCGGAATTCACCGCCGCGCTATGCCTCGACACTAGATCGAAGGAAATTGAAATAGTAAATGTTTAATTTCGAGTATCGAACTCGCAACCTGTCGCGTTTACAGTCACATTTTTTTGCCCCTGTGCAACGAACGACAGGCCCAAAAATGTAAATGTACTTGATTACCAGTATGTAGTAGATTACTAGTATAATGTATTATGTAGATCTGTAACTACAATATATTTCCTGGAAACTCCAAATTGGTCGATACAGATACTATCCAAAAGGTTATCTCTAATTGCATAATGTTTTTATTTATGCTAAGCCAGTTCGTGGTAACAGGCTTAGCATTTGGAATGTTAAATGAAGGACCAAAAAACATCTTAAGATATCCTTCTTGTGATCATTTTTATGGAAATGAGACAAGACACGAGTGGTACAATTTTATCTTTTATTCGAATGTAAAAAGTATAATTAAAAATCTGAATTATAAAAAAAAATTAATGCGGAAATTGCATAAAATTAAAAAATAAATTTGTCCGAAAATGGCTCTCGATTTAATCGCTTCCAATAAATTTACTCATATGTTTTTCCGTGTTAGTTTTTTTTTTTTATTTTAGTACATAACAAACAATTATGCATGCTGTCATCACGAATAAAAATTAAGTAAAAACATTAATCAAAATCGTTCTATGTTCTAAAAAAGTAACAATTTAATATAAGAAATTATGCCAGTCATTTAAGTAGCCAGTCGTGACGCAGGGGCACAAGTGTGTAACAATGAAATATGTATTTAAATTTATATTTTCATTTCGAGTCAAAGCGCGGCGTTGAGTTCCCCCACTTAACACGCAATAGCTCTAGAATTCAGCGAAAAATGGGGAATTCTGTATGCGGGATGCAGCGTGAAGCTGATTTTTTTATAATTAAAGTAGCCATATTTTTACAAGAAATATTGATATTTCAATTTTGTTTGATTGTTGAATACGTTTTTTTGCCTATAATGAGCAAACAGAACAGACTAAACTCTAAAATGCCTATTTATAAATGTTGAATAATAGATTGCTTGACAAGTTGTTTCTATCAACACCAAATTTGTATGGAATTTTTTGGTAACCAAAGACTCAACGACGAAATGATAAATACGAGTAATATTTTAAAACTTGTTCTATTATGTTTGTGAAAAAAGAATAATCAAAAATCTTTTAAATGGCAATGTATGACATATTACAAAGTATGACTTTCTAATATCTTAATAAATAGATATGAATAAAAAAAAGCATTTGTTAGCTCCAGTTTCTTCTAAGTAAAGTAAACTGCATCCGCTGTATAAATAAATGTTCAACGAAAACAAACCCATTTAAATATATTTTGCACTTTTTACAAACAAAAGGAAATGTTTTATAAAAAAATCTAATTAATAATGTGAAAAATAAATAAATATGATTTATTACACGCGACCTTTCTTTCGATTACATAAAAAGAGTTAATATATTCGCCCTCTCTCTTACCCTTTTTAGAAAAAATCGTTTTCACAATCAATTTTAAAAAACAAACAGGTAATTGATTTTTGAAAGAAAAATTTGAGATAAAATTTATTTAAAAAGAACCATTCCGTCGTTGAGCCATTTGGGTTGGACATAACGTACCTTTACAAATAATATTCAAAATGACATGTTTATAAGTAAAGGTCTTTTATCCATGCTTCGTTAACATAATTTAGCAATATACGTCAAACGTTCAGCACATTCAAATATAATTTGCCAAAATTATCATCCACATATCACTTATAATAGCAGATTGAGATACAATCTACAACATCCATATTTCATGTTAGATATTTTATTACTAAGAACTTAAATAGTGAAATAAACTTTTAAAGCAGATGGAAAGAGCCTTCAAGATACTCCTTTCACCGGTTTTCATGATATTGCTTTTTTTATTGGCGCACCTCTACTTAGCGTGATTTGTTATCAGAATAGGAAAATTAAAAAATATTTTTTTTTCCCAACAGGGATCGAACCCACAACTTTCGTATCGTTCAGACGCTTTCTTATTGTCACGATTTGATGATCTCTCCCTTGGGTCTTTATTTGTATTTAAATAAAATCGCCTTATCGTGATAAATCTAATATATTTGGCACGATAGCGTCAATTAATTGCATAATAAATATTCTATTCCTACATATTACATCTCTATATATAATAAAACAGTAAAAATATTTTGTCTGTACATTTAGTAATTTTGACTGAAATGGACGAAGGGGCATTTAAAAAGAATAATAGAAAGCAAAAATATTTTTTTTGAATTTCTTCTGTCTGTCTGTCGTTATGTATGGTCACATTTTTCTCTGAAAATACTGAATCGATTTACTTAAAAGTTTCACCAATCGCTTTGTTTTAGCTCAACTTAACTACTAATGTTTAGTTCATCAAAATCGGTTTATCAAAAAAAAAGTTATCGTCATTTGAATGAACTCAAGGCATTAGTTTGCATATGAATGTTATATAACAATCGCGCTGGTAAGATTCTTGGCTATGACATTCGAAACGTCTTGGTTCTATGACTATTGATAAAAAGATATATTTTTGAAGCACCATTATATAATATTTTACACAATAAAATAAACAAAATTAAATTGTTAGTGGAAATTACCTTCATAAATCATAACAGTTAAGTTTAAGTCGTAATTAATTCAACACAGA